>JANJGN010003207.1:0-49350 GCA_026770705.1 Isurus oxyrinchus
GTGTCGGGGGGGAGGGTGAGCAGTTTCTGGGGGAGGGTGAGCAGTGTCGGGGGGGTAGGGTGAGCAGTGTCGGGGGGTGAAGATGAGCAGTGTTGGTGGGGAGGATGACCAGTGTCGGGGGAGGATGAATAGTGTCATGGGGGAGGGTTAGCAGTGTTGGGGGGGAGGGTGAGCACTGTCGGGGGGTGACGGTGAGCAGTGTCGGGGGAGTAGGGTGAGCAGTGTCGGGGGGGAGGGTGAGCAGTGTCGGGGGGGAGGGTGAGCAGTGTCGGGGGGGAGGGTCAGCAGTGTCGGGGGGGAGGGGGGACGGTGAGCAGTGTCAGGGGGGAGGGTGAGCAGTGTCGGGGGGGGGAGGGTGAGCAGTGTCGGTGGGGGGAGGGTGAGCAGTGTCGGGGGGGAGGGGTGAGCAGTGTCGGGGGAGGGTGAGCAGTGTCGGTGGGGGGAGGGTGAGCATTGTCGGGGGGAGGGTGAGCAGTGTCGGGGGGGAGGGTGAGCAGTGTCGGGGGAGTAGGGTGAGCAGTGTCGGGGGGAGGGTGAGCAGTGTCGGGTGGGAGGGGTGAGCAGTGTCGGGGGGCAGGGGGTCGGTGAGCCGTGTCAGGGGGGAGGGTGAGCAGTGTCGGGGGGGAGGGTGAGCAGTGTCGGTGGGGGGAGGGTGAGCAGTGTCGGGGGGGAGGGTGAGCAGTGTCGGGGGGAGGGTGAGCAGTGTCGGTGGGGGGAGGGTGAGCATTGTCGGGGGGAGGGTGAGCAGTGTCGGGGGGAGGGTGAGCAGTATCGGGGGAGTAGGGTGAGCAGTATCGGGGGGTGAAGATGAGCAGTGTTGGTGGGGAGGGTAAACAGCGTCGGGGGGCAGTGTGAGCAGTGTCGGGGGTGAAGATGAGCAGTGTCGGGGAGGGTTGGTGAACAGTGTTGGGGGGGAGGGTGAGCAGTGTCGGGGGGAGGGTGAGCAGTGTCGGGGGGGAGGGTGAGCAGTGTTGGGGGTGAGGGTGAGCAGTGTCGGGGGGAGGGTGAGCAGTGTAGGGGGGGGGAGGGGTGAGCAGTGTCGGGGGGGGAGGGTGAGCAGTGTCGGGGGGAGGGGTGAGCAGTGTCGGGGGATGAGGGTTGGTGAACAGTGTCGGGGGGGAGGGTGAGCAGTGTCGGGGGAGTAGGGTGAGCAGTGTCGGAGGGGGAGGGTTGGTGAACAGTGTCGGGGGGGGAGGGTGAGCAGTGTCGGGGGAGTAGGGTGAGCAGTGTCGGGGGTGAAGATGAGCAGTGTCGGGGAGGGTTGGTGAACAGTGTTGGGGAGTAGGGTGAGCAGTGTCGGGGGGTGAAGATGAGCAGTGTTGGTGGGGAGGGTGAGCAGTGTCGGGGGAGGATGAACAGTGATGGGGGAGGGTAAACAGCTTTGGGGGGCAGTGTGAGCAGTGTTGGGGGGGAGGGTGAGCAGTGTCGGGGGGCAGTGTTGAGCAGTGTCGGGGGGGCGGAGGGTGAGCAGTGTCGGGGGGGCGGAGGGTGAGCAGTGTCGGGGGGGAGGGTGAGCAGTGTCGGGGGGGGCGTGAGGTTGAGCAGTGTCAGGGGGGAGGGTGAGCAGTGTCGGGGGGGAGGGTGAGCAGTGTCGGGGGGGTTTTGAGCAGTGTCGGGGGGGAGGGTGAGCAGTGTCGGGGGGGAGGGTGAGCAGTGTCGGGGGGGGAGGGTGAGCAGTGTCGGGGGGAGGGTGAGCAGTGTCGGGGGGAGGGTGAGCAGTGTCGGGGGGAGGGTGAGCAGTGTCGGGGCGGAGGGTGAGCAGTGTCGGGGGTGAAGGGGTGAGCAGTGTCGGGGCGGAGGGTGAGCAGTGTCGGGGGGAGTAGGGTGAGCAGTGTCGGGGGAGTAGGGTGAGCAGTGTCGGGGGGTGAAGATGAGCAGTGTTGGTGGGGAGGGTGAGCAGTGTCTGGGGAGGATGAACAGTGATGGGGGAGGGTAAACAGCGTTGGGGGGCAGTGTGAGCAGTGTTGCGGGGGAGGATGAGCAGTGTCGGGGGGAGGCTGAGCAGTGTCGGGGGGAGGTGAGCAGTGTCGGGGGGGGAGGGTGAGCAGTGTCATGGGGGAGGGTGAGCAGTGTCAGGGGGGAGGGTGAGCAGTGTTGGGGGGGGAGGGTGAGCAGTGTCGGGGGGGAGGGTGAGCAGTGTCGGGGGGAGGGTGAGCAGTGTCGGGGGGGGAGGGTGAGCAGTGTTGGGGGGGAGGGTGAGCAGTGTTGGGGGGGAGGGTGAGCAGTGTCGGGGGAAGGGTGAGCAGTGTCGGGGGGCAGTGTGAGCAGTGTTGGGGGGAGGGTGAGCAGTGTCGGGGGGAGGGTGAGCAGTGTCGGGGTGGAGGGTGATCAGTGTTGGGGGGGAGGGTGAGCAGTGTCGGGGGGGAGGATGACCAGTGTCATGGGGCAGTGTGAGCAGTGTTGGGGGGGAGGGTGAGCAGTGTTGGGGGGGAGGGTGAGCAGTGTCGGGGGGGTGTTGAGCAGTGTCGGGGGGAGGATGAGCAGTGTCATGGGGGAGGGTGAGCAGTGTCGGGGGGGAGGGTGAGCAGTGTCGGGGGGGAGGGTGAGCAGTGTCGTGGGGGAGGGTGAGCAGTGTCGGGGGGGTGTTGAGCAGTGTCGCGGGGAGGATGAGCAGTGTCATGGGGGAAGGTGAGCAGTGTCGGGGGGGAGGGTGAGCAGTGTCGTGGGGGAGGGTGAGCAGTGTCGGAGGGGGAGGGTGAGCAGTGTCGGGGGGGAGGGTGAGCAGTGTTGGGGGGGAGGGTGAACAGTGTCAGGGGAGTAGGGTGAGCAGTGTCGGTGGGGAGGGTGAGCAGTGTCGTGGGGGAGGGTGAGCAGTGTCGGAGGGGGAGGGTGAGCAGTGTCGGGGGGCAGTGTGAGCTTTGTTGGGGGGGAGGGTGAGCAGTGTCGGGGGGGAGGGTGAGCAGTGTCGCGGGTGAAGGGGTGAGCAGTGTCGGGGGGAGGGTGAGCAGTGTCGGGGGGGGAGGGTGAGCAGTGTCGGGGGGGGGGTGAGGATGAGCAGTGTCGGGGGGGGTGAGGATGAGCAGTGTCGGGGGGGGAAGGGTGAGCAGTGTCGGGGAGGGTTGGTGAACAGTGTTGGGGAGGAGGGCGAGCAGTGTCGGGTGAGTAGGGTGAGCAGTATCGGGGGGTGAAGATGAGCAGTGCTGGTGGGGAGGTTGTGCAGTGTCGGGGGAGGATGAACAGTGATGGGGGAGGGTGAACAGCGTCGGGTGGCAGTGTGAGCAGTGTTGTGGGGGAGGATGAGCAGTGTCATGGGGGAGGGTGCGCAGTGTCATGGGGCAGTGTGAGCAGTGTCGGGGGGAGGGTGAGCAGTGTCGGGGGGGCAGTGTGAGCAGTGTTGGGGGGGAGGATGAGCAGTTTCGGGGGGGAGGGTGAGCAGTGTCGGGGGAGGGTGAGCAGTGTTGGGGGGGAGGATGAGCAGTGTCGGGGGGGAGGGTGAGCAGTGTCGGGGGGGAGGATGAGCAGTGTCGGGGGGGGAGGGTGAGCAGTGTCGGCGGGGAGGGTGAGCAGTGTCGGGGGGGAGGGTGAGCAGTGTCGGGGGGGGAGGGTGAGCAGTGTCGGGGGAGGGTGAGCAGTGTCGGGGGGGAGGGTGAGCAGTGTCGGGGGGGAGGGGTGAGCAGTGTCGGGGGGAGGGTGAGCAGTGTCAGTGGGGAGGGTGAGCAGTGTCGGGGGGGGAGCGTGAGCAGTTTCTGGGGGAGGGTGAGCAGTGTCGGGGGGGGTAGGGTGAGCAGTGTCGGGGGGGTGAAGATGAGCAGTGTTGGTGGGGAGGATGACCAGTGTCGGGGGAGGATGAATAGTGTCATGGGGGAGGGTTAGCAGTGTTGGGGGGGAGGGTGAGCACTGTCGGGGGGTGACGGTGAGCAGTGTCGGGGGAGTAGGGTGAGCAGTGTCGGGGGGGAGGGTGAGCAGTGTCGGGGGAGTAGGGTGAGCAGTGTCGGGGGGAGGGTGAGCAGTGTCGGGGGGGAGGGTGAGCAGTGTCGGGGGGGAGGGTAAGCAGTGTCGGGGGGGAGGGGGACGGTGAGCAGTGTCAGGGGGTGGGTGAGCAGTGTCGGGGGGGGAGGGTGAGCAGTGTCGGTGGGGGGAGGGTGAGCAGTGTCGGGGGGGAGGGTGAGCAGTGTCGGGGGAGGGTGAGCAGTGTCGGTGGGGGGAGGGTGAGCATTGTCGGGGGTAGGGTGAGCAGTGTCGGGGGGGAGGGTGAGCAGTGTCGGGGGGAGTAGGGTGAGCAGTGTCGGGGGGAGGGTGAGCAGTGTCGGGGGGGAGGGTGAGCAGTGTCGGGGGGGAGGGGGTCGGTGAGCAGTGTCAGGGGGGAGGGTGAGCAGTGTCGGGGGGGAGGGTGAGCAGTGTCGGGGGGGAGGGTGAGCAGTGTCGGGGGGAGGGTGAGCAGTGTCGGTGGGGGGAGGGTGAGCAGTGTCAGGGGGGAGGGTGAGCAGTGTTGGGGGGGAGGGTGAGCAGTGTCGGGGGGGAGGGTGAGCAGTGTCGGGGGGGAGGCTGAGCAGTGTCGGGGGGAGGGTGAGCAGTGTCGGGGGGGGAGGGTGAGCAGTGTCATGGGGGAGGGTGAGCAGTGTCAGGGGGGAGGGTGAGCAGTGTTGGGGGGGGAGGGTGAGCAGTGTCGGGGGGGAGGGTGAGCAGTGTCGGGGGGAGGGTGAGCAGTGTCGGGGGGGAGGGTGAGCAGTGTTGGGGGGGGAGGGTGAGCAGTGTTGGGGGGGAGGGTGAGCAGTGTCGGGGGGAGGGTGAGCAGTGTCGGGGGGCAGTGTGAGCAGTGTCGGGGGGAGGGTGAGCAGTGTCGGGGGGAGGGTGAGCAGTGTCGGGGTGGAGGGTGAGCAGTGTTGGGGGGGAGGGTGAGCAGTGTCGGGGGGGAGGATGACCAGTGTCATGGGGCAGTGTGAGCAGTGTTGGGGGGGAGGGTGAGCAGTGTTGGGGGGGAGGGTGAGCAGTGTCGGGGGGGGTGTTGAGCAGTGTCGGGGGGGAGGATGAGCAGTGTCATGGGGGAGGGTGAGCAGTGTCGGGGGGGGAGGGTGAGCAGTGTCGGGGGGGAGGGTGAGCAGTGTCGTGGGGGAGGGTGAGCAGTGTCGGGGGGGTGTTGAGCAGTGTCGCGGGGAGGATGAGCAGTGTCATGGGGGAAGGTGAGCAGTGTCGGGGGGGGAGGGTGAGCAGTGTCGTGGGGGAGGGTGAGCAGTGTCGGAGGGGGAGGGTGAGCAGTGTCGGGGGGAGGGTGAGCAGTGTTGGGGGGGGAGGGTGAACAGTGTCAGGGGAGTAGGGTGAGCAGTGTCGGTGGGGAGGGTGAGCAGTGTCGTGGGGGAGGGTGAGCAGTGTCGGAGGGGGAGGGTGAGCAGTGTCGGGGGGCAGTGTGAGCTTTGTTGGGGGGGGAGGGTGAGCAGTGTCGGGGGGGAGGGTGAGCAGTGTCGGGGGGTGAAGGGTGAGCAGTGTCGGGGGGAGGGTGAGCAGTGTCGGGGGGGGAGGGTGAGCAGTGTCGGGGGGGGGGTGAGGATGAGCAGTGTCGGGGGGGGTGAGGATGAGCAGTGTCGGGGGGGGAAGGGTGAGCAGTGTCGGGGAGGGTTGGTGAACAGTGTTGGGGAGGAGGATGAGCAGTGTCGGGGGGGAGGGTGAGCAGTGTCGGGGGGGAGGATGAGCAGTGTCGGGGGGGAGGGTGAGCAGTGTCGGGTGAGTAGGGTGAGCAGTATCGGGGGGTGAAGATGAGCAGTGCTGGTGGGGAGGTTGTGCAGTGTCGGGGGAGGATGAACAGTGATGGGGGAGGGTGAACAGCGTCGGGTGGCAGTGTGAGCAGTGTTGTGGGGGGAGGATGGAGCAGTGTCATGGGGGAGGGTGCGCAGTGTCATGGGGCAGTGTGAGCAGTGTCGGGGGGAGGGTGAGCAGTGTCGGGGGGCAGTGTGAGCAGTGTTGGGGGGGGAGGATGAGCAGTTTCGGGGGGGAGGGTGAGCAGTGTCGGGGGAGGGTGAGCAGTGTTGGGGGGGAGGATGAGCAGTGTCGGGGGGGAGGGTGAGCAGTGTCGGGGGGGAGGATGAGCAGTGTCGGGGGGGAGGGTGAGCAGTGTCGGCGGGGAGGGTGAGCAGTGTCGGGGGGGGAGGGTGAGCAGTGTCGGGGGGGAGGGGTGAGCAGTGTCGGGGGAGGGTGAGCAGTGTCGGGGGGGAGGGTGAGCAGTGTCGGGGGGGAGGGTGAGCAGTGTCGGGGGGAGGGGTGAGCAGTGTCAGTGGGGAGGGTGAGCAGTGTCGGGGGGGAGGGTGAGCAGTTTCTGGGGGAGGGTGAGCAGTGTCGGGGGGGGTAGGGTGAGCAGTGTCGGGGGGTGAAGATGAGCAGTGTTGGTGGGGAGGATGACCAGTGTCGGGGGGAGGATGAATAGTGTCATGGGGGGAGGGTTAGCAGTGTTGGGGGGGAGGGTGAGCACTGTCGGGGGGTGACGGTGAGCAGTGTCGGGGGAGTAGGGTGAGCAGTGTCGGGGGGGAGGGTGAGCAGTGTCGGGGGAGTAGGGTGAGCAGTGTCGGGGGGAGGGTGAGCAGTGTCGGGGGGGAGGGTCAGCAGTGTCGGGGGGGAGGGGGACGGTGAGCAGTGTCAGGGGGGAGGGTGAGCAGTGTCGGGGGGGGAGGGTGAGCAGTGTCGGTGGGGGGAGGGTGAGCAGTGTCGGGGGGGAGGGGTGAGCAGTGTCGGGGGAGGGTGAGCAGTGTCGGTGGGGGGAGGGTGAGCATTGTCGGGGGGAGGGTGAGCAGTGTCGGGGGGGAGGGTGAGCAGTGTCGGGGGAGTAGGGTGAGCAGTGTCGGGGGGAGGGTGAGCAGTGTCGGGTGGGAGGGTGAGCAGTGTCGGGGGGCAGGGGGTCGGTGAGCCGTGTCAGGGGGGAGGGTGAGCAGTGTCGGGGGGGAGGGTGAGCAGTGTCGGTGGGGGGAGGGGTGAGCAGTGTCGGGGGGGAGGGTGAGCAGTGTCGGGGGGGAGGGTGAGCAGTGTCGGTGGGGGGGAGGGTGAGCATTGTCGGGGGGAGGGTGAGCAGTGTCGGGGGGAGGGTGAGCAGTATCGGGGGAGTAGGGTGAGCAGTATCGGGGGGTGAAGATGAGCAGTGTTGGTGGGGAGGGTAAACAGCGTCGGGGGGCAGTGTGAGCAGTGTCGGGGGTGAAGATGAGCAGTGTCGGGGAGGGTTGGTGAACAGTGTTGGGGGGGGAGGGTGAGCAGTGTCGGGGGGGAGGGTGAGCAGTGTCGGGGGGGGAGGGGTGAGCAGTGTCGGGGGTGAGGGTGAGCAGTGTCGGGGGGAGGGTGAGCAGTGTCGGGGGGGGAGGGTGAGCAGTGTCGGGGGGGGAGGGTGAGCAGTGTCGGGGGGAGGGGTGAGCAGTGTCGGGGGGTGAGGGTTGGGGAACAGTGTCGGGGGGGAGGGTGAGCAGTGTCGGGGGGAGTAGGGTGAGCAGTGTCGGGGGTGAAGATGAGCAGTGTCGGGGAGGGTTGGTGAACAGTGTTGGGGAGTAGGGTGAGCAGTGTCGGGGGGTGAAGATGAGCAGTGTTGGTGGGGAGGGTGAGCAGTGTCGGGGGAGGATGAACAGTGATGGGGGAGGGTAAACAGCGTTGGGGGGCAGTGTGAGCAGTGTTGGGGGGGAGGGGTGAGCAGTGTCGGGGGCAGTGTTGAGCAGTGTCGGGGGGGCGGAGGGTGAGCAGTGTCGGGGGGGAGGGTGAGCAGTGTCGGGGGGGGCGTGAGGGTGAGCAGTGTCAGGGGGGAGGGTGAGCAGTGTCGTGGGGGAGTGTGAGCAGTGTCGGGGGGGGTGTTGAGCAGTGTCGGGGGGGAGGATGAGCAGTGTCGGGGGGGAGGGTGAGCAGTGTCGGCGGGGAGGGTGAGCAGTGTCGGGGTGGAGGGTGAGCAGTGTCGTGGGGAGGGTGAGCAGTGTCGGGGGGAGGGTGAGCAGTGTCCGGGGAGGGGAGGGTGAGCGGTGTCAGGGGGGGGAGGTTGAGCAGTGTCGTAGGGAGGGGGAGCAGTGTCAGGGGGGAGGGTGAGCAGTGTCGGGGGGGAGGGTGCGCAGTGTAGGTGGGGAGGGTGAACAGTGTCAGGGGGGGTGAGGGGTGAACAGTGTCTGGGGGTGGGTGAGCAATGTCGGGGGGGGGAGCGTGAGCACTGTCAGGGGGGAGGGTGAGCAGTGTCGGAGCTGGGGGGTGGTGAACAGTGGGGGTGAGGGTGAGCATCTTCGGGGTGGGGTCGGTGAGCAGTGTCCGGTGGTGGGGGAGGGTGAGCAGTGTCGGGCAGGGAGGGTGAGCAGTGTCCGGGGAGGGGAGGGTGAACAGTGTCGGGCAGGGAGGGTGAACAGTGTCTGGTGGGGGGAGGGTGAGCGGTAGTGGGGTGGGTGAGCAGCGTCAGTGGGGGAGGTTGAGCAGTGTCAGGGGGGGGAGGGTGAGCAGTGTTGGGGGGGGGGAAGGGCGAGAAGTGTTGGGTGGGGAGGGGGACGGTGAGCAGTGTCGGGGGGGGAAGGGTGAGCAGTGTCGGGGGGGGGAAGGGTGAGCATTGTCGGGGGGGAGGGTGAGCAGTGGGGGGGGGGGGGCGTGCAATGTCTGGGGGAGGGTGAAATGTGTTGGGGGGAGGGTGATCAGTGTCGGAGTGCGGGGGAGGTGATCAGTCGGGGGGGGAGGGTGAGCAGTGTCGGGGGGAGGGTGAGCAGTATTGTGGGGAAGTGAGCAGTGTCTGGGGGGGTCGTGCAGTGTCAGGGGGGAGGGTGATCAGTGTCGGAGTGCGGGCGTGGTGATCAGTCGGGGGGGGAGGGTGAGCAGTGTCGGGGGGGGGAGGGGTGAGCAGTGTCGGGGGGAGGGTGAACAGTGTCGGGGGGGGAGGTTGAGCAGTGTCGGGGGGGGAGGGTGAGCAGTGTCGGGGGGAGGGTGAGCAGTGTCGGGGGGAGGGTGAGCAGTGTCTGGGGGAGGGTGAGCAGTGTCGGGGCGGAGGGGTGAACAGTGTCGGGGGGGGAGGGTGAGCAGTGTCGGGGGGAGGGTGAGCAGTGTCGGGGGGTAGGGTGAGCAGTGTCGGGGGGAGGGTGAACAGTGTCGGGGGGGAGAGTGAGCAGTGTCGGGGGGAGGGTGAGCAGTGTCGGGGGGAGTAGGGTGAGCAGTGTCGGGGGAGTAGGGTGAGCAGTGTCGGGGGGGGTGAGCAGTTTCGGTGGGGGGAGGGTGAACAGTGTCGGGGGGGAGGGTGAGCAGTGTCGGGGGAGTAGGGTGAGCAGTGTCGGGGGGTGAAGATGAGCAGTGTCGGGGAGGGTTGGTGAACAGTGTTGGGGAGGAGGGCGAGCAGTATCGGGGGAGTAGGGTGAGCAGTATCGGGGGGTGAAGATGAGCAGTGCTGGTGGGGAGGGTGAGCAGTGTCGGGGGAGGATGAACAGTGATGGGGGAGGGTAAACAGCGTCGGGGGGCAGTGTGAGCAGTGTTGGGGGGGAGGATGAGCAGTGTCATGGGGCAGTGTGAGCAGTGTTGGGGGGGAGGATGAGCAGTGTCATGGGGCAGTGTGAGCAGTGTCGGGAGGGGGGGTGAGCAGTGACGGGGGGGAGGGTGAGCAGTGTTGGGGGGAGGGTGAGCAGTGTCATGGGGGAGGGTGAGCAGTGTTGGGGGGCAGTGTGAGCAGTGTCGGGGGGAGGGTGAGCAGTGTTGGGGGGCAGTGTGAGCAGTGTCGCAGGGGGAGGGTGAGCAGTGTCGGGGGGGAGGGTGAGCAGTGTCGGTGGGGGGAGGGTGAGCAGTGTCGGGGGGGGAGGGTGAGCAGTGTCGGGGGGAGGGTGAGCAGTGTCGAGGGGGAGTAGGGTGAGCAGTGTCGGTGGGGGAGGGTGAGCAGTGTCGGTGGTGAAGATGAGCAGTGTCGGGGAGGGTTGGTGAACAGTGTTGGGGAGGAGGGCGAGCAGTGTCGGGGGGCAGTGTGAGCAGTGTTGGGGGGGAGGATAAGCAGTGTCGGGGGGAGGGTGAGCAGTGTCGGGGGGGAGGGTAAGCAGTGTCATGGGGGGCAGGGTGAACAGTGTTGTGGGGGGAACAGTGAGCAGTGTCGGGGGGAGGGGGACAGTGAGCAGTGTCAGGGGGAGGGGGACGGTGAGCAGTGTCAGGGGGGAGGGGGGACGGTGAGCAGTGTCAGGGGGGAGGGGGACGGTGAGCAGTGTCAGGGGGAGGGTAAACAGTGTCGGGGGATGGTGAACAGTGATGGGGGAGGGTGAGCAGCGTTGGGGGGGGGAGGGTAAGCAGTGTCGGCGGAGGGGGAGGGTGAGTAGTGTCGGGGCCGAGGATGAACAGTGTCAGGGGGAGGAGGATGAGCATTGTCGGGGGGGGAGGGTGAGCAGTGTCGGGGGGGGGCGGGGTGAGCAGTGTCGGGGGGGAGGTGAGCAGTGTCGGGGGGGGAGGGGTGAGCAGTGTCGGGGGGGAGGTGAGCAGTGTCGGGGGGAGGGGTGAGCAGTGTCGGCGGGAGGGGGAGGGTGATCATGTCGGGGGGGGCAGTGTGAGCAGTGTCGGCGGGGAGTGTGAGCAGTGTCGGGGGGGAGGGGTGAGCAGTGTCGGGGGGAGGGTGAGCAGTGTCGGGGGGAGGGTGAGCAGTGTCGGGGGGAGGGTGAGCAGTGTCGGGGCGGAGGGTGAGCAGTGTCGGGGGGTGAAGATGAGCAGTGGTTGGGGGGGAGGGTGAGCAGTGTTGGGGGGGGAGGGTGAGCAGTGTCGGGGGGGAGGGTGAGCAGTGTCGGGGGGGAGGGTGAGCAGTGTCGGGGGGCAGTGTGAGCAGTGTTGGGGGGGAGGGTGAGCAGTGTCGGGGGGAGGGTGAGCAGTGTCGGGGGGGAGGGTGAGCAGTGTCGGGGGGAGGGTGAGCAGTGTCGGGGGGGCAGTGTGAGCAGTGTTGGGGGGGGAGGGTGAGCAGTGTCGGGGGGGAGGGGTGAGCAGTGTCGGGGGGGAGGGTGAGCAGTGTCGGGGGGGAGGGTGAGCAGGGTCGGGGGGGAGGGTGAGCAGTGTCGGGGGGGTGTTGAGCAGTGTCGGTGGGGAGGGTGAGCAGTGTCGGGGGGGAGGGTGAGCAGTGTCGGGGGGGAGGGTGAGCAGTGTCGGAGGGGAGGGTGAGCAGTGTCGGGGGGCAGTGTGAGCAGTGTCGGGGGGGAGGGTGAGCAGTGTCGGGGGGGTGGGTGAGCAGTGTCGGGGGTGAAGGGTGAGCAGTGTCGGGGGGGAGGGTGAGCAGTGTCGGGGGGGGAGGGTGAGCAGTGTCGGGGGGGGTGAGGATGAGCAGTGTCGGGGGGGGGAAGGGTGAGCAGTGTTGGGGAGGGTTGGTGAACAGTGTTGGGGAGGAGGGCGAGCAGTGTCGGGGGAGTAGGGTGAGCAGTATCGGGGGGGGTGAAGATGAGCAGTGCTGGTGGGGAGGGTGAGCAGTGTCGGGGGAGGATGAACAGTGATGGGGGAGGGTGATCAGCGTCGGGGGGCAGTGTGAGCAGTGTTGTGGGGGAGGATGAGCAGTGTCATGGGTGAGGGTGCGCAGTGTCATGGGGCAGTGTGAGCAGTGTCGGGGGGAGGGTGAGCAGTGTCGGGGGGCAGTGTGAGCAGTGTGGGGGGGGGAGGATGAGCAGTTTCTGGGGGGAGGGTGAGGTGTCGGGGGAGGGTGAGCAGTGTTGGGGGGGAGGATGAGCAGTGTCGGGGGGAGGGTGAGCAGTGTCGGGGGGGAGGGTGAGCAGTGTCGGGGGGGAGGGTGAGCAGTGTCGGGGTGGGAGGGTGAGCAGTGTCGGGGGGGAGGTGAGCAGTGTCGGGGGGAGGGTGAGCAGTGTCGGCGGAGGGGGAGGGTGATCATGTCGGGGGGGCAGTGTGAGCAGTGTCGGCGGGGAGGGTGAGCAGTGTCGGGGGGGAGGGTGAGCAGTGTCGGGGGGGAGGGTGAGCAGTGTCGGGGGAGGGTGAGCAGTGTCGGGGGGGAGGTTGAGCAGTGTCGGTGGGGAGGGTGAGCAGTGTCGGGGGGAGGGTGAGCAGTGTCGGGGGGGAGGGTGAGCAGTGTCGGGGGGAGGGTGAGCAGCGTCTGGGGGAGGGTGAGAAGTGTCGGGGGGGGAGGGTGAGCAGTGTCGGGGGGTGAAGATGAGCAGTGTTGGTGGGGAGGATGAGCAGTGTCGGGGGAGGATGAATAGTGTCATGGGGGAGGGTGAGCAGTGTTGGGGGGGAGGGTGAGCACTGTCGGGGGGTGACGGTGAGCAGTGTCGGGGGAGTAGGGTGAGCAGTGTCGGGGGGGAGGGTGAGCAGTGTCGGGGGAGTAGGGTGAGCAGTGTCGGGGGGAGGGTGAGCAGTGTCAGGGGGGAGGGTGAGCAGTGTCGGGGGGGAGGGGGACGGTGAGCAGTGGCAGGGGGGAGGGTGAGCAGTGTCGGGGGGGAGGGTGAGCAGTGTCGGTGGGGGGGGAGGGTGAGCAGTGTCGGGGGGGAGGGTGAGCAGTGTCGGGGGGAGGGTGAGCAGTGTCGGTGGGGGGAGGGTGAGCAGTGTCGGGGGGGTGAAGATGAGCAGTGTTGGTGGGGAGGATGAGCAGTGTCGGGGGAGGATGAATAGTGTCATGGGGGAGGGTGAGCAGTGTTGGGGGGGAGGGTGAGCACTGTCGGGGGGTGACGGTGAGCAGTGTCGGGGGAGTAGGGTGAGCAGTGTCGGGGGGGAGGGTGAGCAGTGTCGGGGGAGTAGGGTGAGCAGTGTCGGGGGGAGGGTGAGCAGTGTCGGGGGGGAGGGTGAGCAGTGTCAGGGGGGAGGGGGACGGTGAGCAGTGTCAGGGGGGAGGGCGAGCAGTGTCGGGGGGGAGGGTGAGCAGTGTCGGTGGGGGGGAGGGTGAGCAGTGTCGGGGGGGAGGGTGAGCAGTGTCGGGGGTAGGGTGAGCAGTGTCGGTGGGGGGAGGGTGAGCATTGTCGGGGGGAGGGTGAGCAGTGTCGGGGGGAGGGTGAGCAGTGTCGGGGGGAGGGTGAGCAGTATCGGGGGAGTAGGGTGAGCAGTATCGGGGGGTGAAGATGAGCAGTGTTGGTGGGGAGGGTAAACAGCGTCGGGGGGCAGTGTGAGCAGTGTCGGGGGTGAAGATGAGCAGTGTCGGGGAGGGTTGGTGAACAGTGTTGGGGGGGAGGGTGAGCAGTGTCGGGGGGGGAGGGTGAGCAGTGTCGGGGGGGAGGGTGAGCAGTGTCGGGGGTGAAGGGTGAGCAGTGTCGGGGGGAGGGTGAGCAGTGTCGGGGGGGAGGGTGAGCAGTGTCGGGGGGGGTGAGGATGAGCAGTGTCGGGGGGGGAAGGGTGAGCTGTGTTGGGGAGGGTTGGTGAACAGTGTTGGGGAGGAGGGCGAGCAGTGTCGGGGGAGTAGGGTGAGCAGTATCGGGGGGTGAAGATGAGCAGTGCTGGTGGGGAGGGTGAGCAGTGTCGGGGGAGGATGAACAGTGATGGGGGAGGGTGAACAGCGTCGGGGTGCAGTGTGAGCAGTGTTGTGGGGGAGGATGAGCAGTGTCATGGGGGAGGGTGCGCAGTGTCTTGGGGCAGTGTGAGCAGTGTCAGGGGGAGGGTGAGCAGTGTCGGGGGGCAGTGTGAGCAGTGTTGGGGGGAGGAGGAGCAGTTTCGGGGGGGAGGGTGAGCAGTGTCGGGGGAGGGTGAGCAGTGTTGGTGGGGAGGATGAGCAGTGTCGGGGGGGAGGGTGAGCAGTGTTGGTGGGGAGGATGAGCAGTGTCGGGGGGGAGGGTGAGCAGTGTCGGGGGGGAGGGTGAGCAGTGTCGGGGGGGGAGGGTGAGCAGTGTCAGGGGGAGGGTGAGCAGTGTCGGGGGGGAGGTTGAGCAGTGTCGGGGGGGAGGGTGAGCAGTGTCGGGGGGAGGGTGAGCAGTGTCGGGGGGGAGGGTGAGCAGTGTCGGGGGGAGGGTGAGCAGCGTCTGGGGGAGGGTGAGCAGTGTCGGGGGGGGAGGGTGAGCAGTGTCGGGGGGTGAAGATGAGCAGTGTTGGTGGGGAGGATGAGCAGTGTCGGGGGTGGATGAATAGTGTCATGGGGGAGGGTGAGCAGTGTTGGGGGGGAGGGTGAGCACTGTCGGGGGGTGACAGTGAGCAGTGTCGGGGGAGTAGGGTGAGCAGTGTCGGGGGGGAGGGTGAGCAGTGTCGGGGGAGTAGGGTGAGCAGTGTCGGGGGGAGGGTGAGCAGTGTCGGGGGGGAGGGTGAGCAGTGTCAGGGGGGAGGGGGACGGTGAGCAGTGTCAGGGGGGAGGGCGAGCAGTGTCGGGGGGGAGGGTGAGCAGTGTCGGTGGGGGGGAGGGTGAGCAGGGTCGGGGGGGAGGGTGAGCAGTGTCGGGGGTAGGGTGAGCAGTGTCGGTGGGGGAAGGGTGAGCATTGTCGGGGGGAGGGTGAGCAGTGTCGGGGGGAGGGTGAGCAGTGTCGGGGGGAGGGTGAGCAGTATCGGGGGAGTAGGGTGAGCAGTATCGGGGGGGTGAAGATGAGCAGTGTTGGTGGGGAGGGTAAACAGCGTCGGGGGGCCGTGTGAGCAGTGTCGGGGGTGAAGATGAGCAGTGTCGGGGAGGGTTGGTGAACAGTGTTGGGGGGGAGGGTGAACAGTGTCGGGGGGGAGGGTGAGCAGTATCGGGGGGGAGGGTGAGCAGTGTTGGGGGTGAGGGTGAGCAGTGTCGGGGGGGAGGGTGAGCAGTGTCGGGGGGGGAGGGTGAGCAGTGTCGGGGGGGAGGGTGAGCACTGTCGGGGGGAGGGTGAGCAGTGTCGGGGGGGGAGGGTTGGTGGACAGTGTCGGGGGGGAGGGTGAGCAGTGTCGGGGGAGTATGGTGAGCAGTGTCGGAGGGGGAGGGTTGGTGAACAGTGTCGGGGGGGAGGGTGAGCAGTGTCGGGGGAGTAGGGTGAGCAGTGTCGGGGGTGAAGATGAGCAGTGTCGGGGAGGGTTGGTGAACAGTGTTGGGGAGTAGGGTGAGCAGTGTCGGGGGGTGAAGATGAGCAGTGTTGGTGGGGAGGGTGAGCAGTGTCGGGGGAGGATGAACAGTGATAGGGGAGGGTAAACAGCGTTGGGGGGCAGTGTGAGCAGTGTTGGGGGGGAGGGTGAGCAGTGTCGGGGGGCAGTGTTGAGCAGTGTCGGGGGGGCGGAGGGTGAGCAGTGTCGGGGGGGAGGGTGAGCAGTGTCGGGGGGGCGTGAGGGTGAGCAGTGTCAGGGGGGAGGGTGAGCAGTGTCGGGGGGAGGGTGAGCAGTGTCGGGGGGAGGGTGAGCAGTGTCGGGGCGGAGGGTGAGCAGTGTCGGGGGTGAAGGGTGAGCAGTGTCGGGGCGGAGGGTGAGCAGTGTCGGGGGAGTAGGGTGAGCAGTGTCGGGGGAGTAGGGTGAGCAGTGTCGGGGGGTGAAGATGAGCAGTGTTGGTGGGGAGGGGTGAGCAGTGTCGGGGGAGGATGAACAGTGATGGGGGAGGGTAAACAGCGTTGGGGGGCAGTGTGAGCAGTGTTGGGGGGGAGGATGAGCAGTGTCGGGGGGAGGCTGAGCAGTGTCGGGGGGAGGGTGAGCAGTGTCGGGGGGGAGGGTGAGCAGTGTCATGGGGGAGGGTGAGCAGTGTCGGGGGGGAGGGTGAGCAGTGTTGGGGGGGAGGGTGAGCAGTGTCGGGGGGGAGGGTGAGCAGTGTCGGGGGGAGGGTGAGCAGTGTCGGGGGGGGAGGGTTGGTGGACAGTGTCGGGGGGGAGGGTGAGCAGTGTCGGGGGAGTAGGGTGAGCAGTGTCGGAGGGGTCGGGTTGGTGAACAGTGTCGGGGGGGGAGGGTGAGCAGTGTCGGGGGAGTAGGGTGAGCAGTGTCGGGGGTGAAGATGAGCAGTGTCGGGGAGGGTTGGTGAACAGTGTTGGGGAGTAGGGTGAGCAGTGTCGGGGGGGGAAGATGAGCAGTGTTGGTGGGGAGGGTGAGCAGTGTCGGGGGAGGATGAACAGTGATGGGGGAGGGTAAACAGCGTTGGGGGGCAGTGTGAGCAGTGTTGGGGGGGAGGGTGAGCAGTGTCGGGGGCAGTGTTGAGCAGTGTCGGGGGGGCGGAGGGTGAGCAGTGTCGGGGGGGAGGGTGAGCAGTGTCGGGGGGGCGTGAGGGTGAGCAGTGTCAGGGGGGAGGGTGAGCAGTGTCGGGGGGGTGTTGAGCAGTGTCGGGGGGGAGGATGAGCAGTGTCGGGGGGGAGGGTGAGCAGTGTCGGCGGGGAGGGTGAGCAGTGTCGGGGTGGAGGGTGAGCAGTGTCGTGGGGAGGGTGAGCAGTGTCGGGGGGAGGGTGAGCAGTGTCGGGGCGGAGGGTGAGCAGTGTCGGGGGTGAAGGGTGAGCAGTGTCGGGGCGGAGGGTGAGCAGTGTCGGGGGAGTAGGGTGAGCAGTGTCGGGGGAGTAGGGTGAGCAGTGTCGGGGGGAGTAGGGTGAGCAGTGTCGGGGGGTGAAGATGAGCAGTGTTGGTGGGGAGGGTGAGCAGTGTCGGGGGAGGATGAACAGTGATGGGGGAGGGTAAACAGCGTTGGGGGGCAGTGTGAGCAGTGTTGGGGGGGAGGATGAGCAGTGTCGGGGGGAGGCTGAGCAGTGTCGGGGGGAGGGTGAGCAGTGTCGGGGGGGAGGGTGAGCAGTGTCATGGGGGAGGGTGAGCAGTGTCGGGGGGGAGGGTGATCAGTGTTGGGGGGGAGGGTGAGCAGTGTTGGGGGGGAGGGTGAGCAGTGTCGGGGGGAGGGTGAGCAGTGTCGGGGGGGAGGGTGAGCAGTGTTGGGGGGGAGGGTGAGCAGTGTTGGGGGGGGAGGGTGAGCAGTGTCGGGGGGAGGGTGAGCAGTGTCGGGGGGCAGTGTGAGCAGTGTTGGGGGGGAGGGTGAGCAGTGTCGGGGGGAGGGTGAGCAGTGTCGGGGGGGAGGGTGAGCAGTGTTGGGGGGGAGGGTGAGCAGTGTCGGGGGGGAGGATGACCAGTGTCATGGGGCAGTGTGAGCAGTGTTGGGGGGGAGGGTGAGCAGTGTTGGGGGGGAGGGTGAGCAGTGTCGGGGGGGTGTTGAGCAGTGTCGGGGGGAGGATGAGCAGTGTCATGGGGGAGGGTGAGCAGTGTCGGGGGGGAGGGTGAGTAGTGTCCGGGGGGAGGGTGAGCAGTGTCGTGGGGGAGGGTGAGCAGTGTCGGAGGGGGAGGGTGAGCAGTGTCGGGGGGAGGGTGAGCAGTGTTGGGGGGGAGGGTGAACAGTGTCAGGGGAGTAGGGTGAGCAGTGTCGGAGCGGGAGGGTGAGCAGTGTCGGAGCGGGAGGGTGAGCAGTGTCGGGGGGGTGGGTGAGCAGTGTCGGGGGGGAGGGTGAGCAGTGTCGGGGGTGAAGGGTGAGCAGTGTCGGGGGGAGGGTGAGCAGTGTCGGGGGGGAGGGTGAGCAGTGTCGGGGGGGGTGAGGATGAGCAGTGTCGGGGGGGGAAGGGTGAGCAGTGTTGGGGAGGGTTGGTGAACAGTGTTGGGGAGGAGGGCGAGCAGTGTCGGGGGAGGATGAACAGTGATGGGGGAGGGTGAACAGCGTCGGGGGGCAGTGTGAGCAGTGTTGTGGGGGAGGATGAGCAGTGTCATGGGGGAGGGTGCGCAGTGTCATGGGGCAGTGTGAGCAGTGTCGGGGGGAGGGTGAGCAGTGTCGGGGGGCAGTGTGAGCAGTGTTGGGGGGGAGGATGAGCAGTTTCGGGGAAGAGGGTGAGCAGTGTCGGGGGAGGGTGAGCAGTGTTGGGGGGGAGGATGAGCAGTGTCGGCGGGGAGTGTGAGCAGTGTTGGGGGGGAGGATGAGCAGTGTCGGGGGGGAGGGTGAGCAGTGTCGGGGGGGAGGGTGAGCAGTGTCGGGGAGGAGGGTGAGCAGTGTCAGGGGTAGGGTGAGCAGTGTCGGGGGGGAGGGTGAGCAGTGTCAGGGGGGGAGGGTGAGCAGTGTCGGGGGGAGGGTGAGCAGTGTCGGTGGGAAGGGTGAGCAGTGTCGGGGGGGAGGGTGAGCAGTGTCTGGGGGAGGGTGAGCAGTGTCGGGGGGGAGGGTGAGCAGTGTCGGGGGGTGAAGATGAGCAGTGTTGGTGGGGAGGATGAGCAGTGTCAGTGGAGGATGAATAGTGTCATGGGGGAGGGTGAGCAGTGTCGGGGGGAGGGTGAGCTGTGTCGGGGGGGAGGGTGAGCAGTGTCGGGGGGGAGGGTGAGCAGCGTCTGGGGGAGGGTGAGCAGTGTCGGGGGGGGAGGGTGAGCAGTGTCGGGGGGTGAAGATGAGCAGTGTTGCTGGGGAGGATGAGCAGTGTCGGGGGAGGATGAATAGTGTCATGGGTGACGGTGAGCAGTGTCGGGGGAGTAGGGTGAGCAGTGTCGGGGGGGAGGGTGAGCAGTGTCGGGGGAGTAGGGTGAGCAGTGTCGGGGGGAGGGTGAGCAGTGTCGGGGGGGAGGGTGAGCAGTGTCGAGGGGGAGGGGGACGGTGAGCAGTGTCAGGGGGGAGGGTGAGCAGTGTCCGGGGGGAGGGTGAGCAGTGTCGGTGGGGGGAGGGTGAGCAGTGTCGGGTGGGAGGGTGAGCAGTGTCGGGGGTAGGGTGAGCAGTGTCGGTGGGGGGAGGGTGAGCATTGTCGGGGGGAGGGTGAGCAGTGTCGGGGGAGGGTGAGCAGTGTCGGGGGGAGGGTGAGCAGTATCGGGGGAGTAGGGTGAGCAGTATTGGGGGGTGAAGATGAGCAGTGTTGGTGGGGAGGGTAAACAGCGTCGGGGGGCAGTGTGAGCAGTGTCGGGGGGGAGGATGAGCAGTGTCGGGGGGGAGGGTGAGCAGTGTCGGGGGGGAGGGTGAGCAGTGTTGGGGGGGCGGGTGAGCAGTGTCGGGGGGGAGGGTGAGCAGTGTCGGGGGGGAGGGTGAGCAGTGTCGGGGGGGAGGGTGAGCAGTGTCGGGGGGGAGGGTGAGCAGTGTCGGGGGGGAGGGTGAGCAGTGGCGGAGGGGAGGGTGAGCAGTGTCGGTGGGGAGGGTGAGCAGTGTCGGGGGGAGGGTGAGCAGTGTCGGGGGAGTAGGGTGAGCAGTGTCGGGGGAGTA
Organism: Isurus oxyrinchus; assembly: GCA_026770705.1. Classification (NCBI taxonomy): domain Eukaryota; kingdom Metazoa; phylum Chordata; class Chondrichthyes; order Lamniformes; family Lamnidae; genus Isurus; species Isurus oxyrinchus. The sequence goes on from JANJGN010003207.1 coordinate 18,908, forward strand.
GGGTGAGCCGTGTCGGGGGAGTAGGGTGAGCAGTGTCGGGGGGGGTGAGCAGTTTCGGTGGGGGGAGGGTGAACAGTGTCGGGGGGGAGGGTGAGCAGTGTCGGTTGAGTAGGGTGAGCAGTGTCGGGGGTGAAGATGAGCAGTGTCGGGGAGGGTTGGTGAACAGTGTTGGGGAGGAGGGCGAGCAGTATCGGGGGAGTAGGGTGAGCAGTATCGGGGGGTGAAGATGAGCAGTGCTGGTGGGGAGGGTGAGCAGTGTCGGGGGAGGATGAACAGTGATGGGGGAGGGTAAACAGCGTCGGGGGGCAGTGTGAGCAGTGTTGGGGGGGTTGATGATCAGTGTCATGGGGCAGTGTGAACAGTGTTGGGGGGGAGGATTAGCAGTGTCATGGGGCAGTGTGAGCAGTGTCGGGGGGGGGTGAGCAGTGACGGGGGGGAGGGTGAGCAGTGTTGGGGGGAGGGTGAGCAGTGTCATGGGGGAGGGTGAGCAGTGTTGGGGGGCAGTGTGAGCAGTGTCGGGGGGAGGGTGAGCAGTGTCGCAGGGGGAGGGTGAGCAGTGTCGGGGGGGAGGGTGAGCAGTGTCGGTGGGGGGAGGGTGAGCAGTGTCGGGGGGGAGGGTGAGCCGTGTCGGGGGAGTAGGGTGAGCAGTGTCGGGGGTGAAGGGTGAGCAGTGTCGGGGGGGAGGGTGAACAGTGTCGGGGGGGAAGTTGAGCAGTGTCGGGGAGGGTTGGTGAACAGTGTTGGGGAGGAGGGCGAGCAGTATCGGGGGGGGAGGGTGAGAAGTGTCATGGGGGGGAGGGTGAGCAGTGTCGGGGGAGTAGGGTGAGCAGTGTCGGGGGGGAGGGTGAGCAGTGTCGAGGGGAGTAGGGTGAGCAGTGTCGGTGGGGGAGGGTGAGCAGTGTCGGGGGTGAAGATGAGCAGTGTCGGGGAGGGTTGGTGAACAGTGTTGGGGAGGAGGGCGAGCAGTGTCGGGGGGCAGTGTGAGCAGTGTTGGGGGGGAGGATGAGCAGTGTCGGGGGGAGGGTGAGCAGTGTCGGGGGGGAGGGTAAGCAGTGTCATGGGGGGCAGGGTGAACAGTGTTGTGGGGGAACAGTGAGCAGTGTCAGGGGGGAGGGGGACGGTGAGCAGTGTCAGGGGGAGGGGGACGGTGAGCAGTGTCAGGGGGGAGGGGGACGGTGAGCAGTGTCACGGGGAGGGTGAGCAGTGTCAGGGGGAGGGTGAGCAGTGTCGCGGGGTCGGTGAGCAGTGTCAGGGGGGAGGGGGACGGTGAGCAGTGTCAGGGGGAGGGTGAGCAGTGTCGGGGGGGAGGGTGAGCAGTGGGGGTGAGGGTGAGCATCTTCGGGGTGGGGTGGGTGAGCAGAGTTGGGGGAGGGGAGAGTGAACAGTGTCGGGCAGGGAGGGTGAGCAGTGTCCGGTGGGGGGAGGGTGAGCGGTAGTGGGGTGGGTGAGCAGCGTCAGTGGGGGAGGTTGAGCAGTGTCGTAGGGAGGGGGAGCAGTGTCAGGGGGGAGGGTGAGCAGTCGGGGGGGAGGGTGAGCAGTGTAGGTGGGGAGGGTGAACAGTGTGGGGGGGGAGCGTGAGCACTGTCAGGGGCGAGGGTGAACAGTGTCGGGGGGGAAGGTGAGCAGGGTCAGGGGGGAGGGTGAGCAGTGTCGGGGGGGAGGGTTAGCAGTGGGGGTGAGGGTGAGCATCTTCGGGGTGGGGTGGGTTAGCAGAGTTGGGGGAGTGTGAGCAGTGTCAGGGGAGGGGAGGGTGAACAGTGTCGGGCAGGGAGGGTGAGCAGTGTCCGGTGGGGGGAGGGTGAGCGGTAGTGGGGTGGGTGAGCAGCGTCAGGGGGGGAGGTTGAGCAGTGTCCGGGGGGATGGGTGAGCAGTGTCGGGGGGGAGGGTGAGCAGTGTTGGGGGGGGGAAGGGTGAGCAGTGTTGGGTGGGGAGGGGGACGGTGAGCAGTGTCGGGGTGGAGGGGGAGCAGTGTCGTAGGGAGGGGGAGCAGTGTCGGGGGGGAGGGTGAGCAGTTGGGGGGGAGGGTGAGCATTTTCTGGGGTGAGGGTGAGCAGTGTTGGGGGGGGAGGGGGATGGTGAGCAGTGTCGGGCGGGGAGGGGGACGGTGAGCAGTGTCGGGCGGGGAGGGGGACGGTGAGCAGTGTCGGGCAGGGAGGGGGACGGTGAGCAGTGTCGGGCGGGGAGGGGGACGGTGAGCAGTGTTGAGGGGGAAGTGAGCAGTGTCTGGGGGAGGATGAACAGTGTCAGAGTGGAGGATGTGCAGTGTCAGGCGGGGAGGGGGACGGTGAGCAGTGTCAGGGGGGAGGGTGAGCAGTGTCGGGGGGAGGGTGAGCAGTATTGGGGGGGAGGGTGAGCAGTGTCGGGGGGAGGGTGAGCAGTGTCGGGGGGGAAGTTGAGCAGTGTCGGGGGGGGTGAGCAGTGTCGCAGGGGGAGGGTGAGCAGTGTCGGGGGGGGATGGGTGAGCAGTGTCGGGGGGGAGGGTAAGCAGTGTCGGTGGGGAGGGTGAGCAGTGTCGGGGGGGATGGGTGAGCAGTGTCGGGGGGGATGGGTGAGCAGTGTCGGGGGGGATGGTGAGCAGTGTCGGGGGGGGAGGGTGAGCAGTGTCGGGGGGGGATGGGTGAGCAGTGTCGGGGGGGGGATGGGTGAGCAGTGTCGGGGGGGAGGGTGAGCAGTGTCGGGGGGGAGGGTGAGCAGTGTCGCAGGGGTAGGGTGAGCAGTGTCGGGGGGAGGGTGAGCAGTGTCGGGGGGGGATGGGTGAGCAGTGTCGGGGGGGAGGGTAAGCAGTGTCGGGGGGGAGGGTGAGCAGTGTCGGGGGGGAGGGTGAGCAGTGTCGGGGGGGAAGGTGAGCAGTGTCGCAGGGGGAGGGTGAGCAGTGTCGCAGGGGGAGGGTGAGCAGTGTCGGGGGGGGGATGGGTGAGCAGTGTCGCAGGGGGAGGGTGAGCAGTGTCGGGGGGGGATGGGTGAGCAGTGTCGCAGGGGGAGGGTGAGCACTGTCAGGGGGGAGGGTGAGCAGGATCAGGGTGGAGGGTGAGCAGGGTCAGGGGGGAGCGTGAGCAGGGTCAGGGGGGAGCGTGAGCAGGGTCAGGGGGGAGGGTGAGCAGGGTCAGGGGGGAGGGTGAGCAGGGTCAGGGGGGAGGGTGAGCAGGGTCAGGGGGGAGGGTGAACAGTGTCGGGGGGGGGGAGGGTGAGCAGTGTCGGGGGGGAGCGTGAGCAGTGTTTGGGGGGAGGGTGAGCAGTGTCGTAGGGAGGGGGAGCAGTGTCAGGGGGGAGGGTGAGCAGTGTAGGTGGGGAGGGTGAACAGTGTCGGGGGGGTGAGGGTGAGCAGTGTGGGGGGGGGAGCGTGAGCACTGTCAGGGGGGAGGGTGAGCAATGTTGGGGGGGGAGCGTGAGCACTGTCACGGGGGAGGGTGAGCAGTGTCGGGGGGGAGGGTGAGCAGTGTCGGGGGGGAGGGTGAGCAGTGTCTGGGGGGGGGGAGGGTGAGCAGTGTCAGGGGGGAGGGTGAGCAGTGTCGGGGGGGGGAGGGTGAGCACTGTCAGGGGGGAGGGTGAGCAGTGTCGGAGCGGGGGGGGGGTGAACAGTGGGGGTGAGGGTGAGCATCTTCAGGGTGGGGTGGGTGAGCAGAGTTGGGGGAGTGTGAGCAGTGTCCGGTGGTGGGGGAGGGTGAGCAGTGTCGGGCAGGGAGGGTGAGCAGTGTCCGGGGAGGGGAGAGTGAACAGTGTCGGGCAGGGAGGGTGAACAGTGTCCGGTGGGGGGAGGGTGAGCGGTAGTGGGGTGGGTGAGCAGCGTCAGTGGTGGAGGTTGAGCAGTGTCAGGGGGGGAGGGTGAGCAGTGTTGGGGGGGGGAAGGGCGAGCAGTGTTGGGTGGGGAGGGGGACGGTGAGCAGTGTCGGGGGGGGGGAGGGTGAGCAGTGGGGGGGGGGGTCGTGCAGTGTCGGGGGTGAGGGTGAGCAGTGTCTGGGGGAGGGTGAAATGTGTTGGGGGGAGGGTGATCAGTGTCGGTGGGGGGAGGGTGAGCAGTGGGGGGGGGTCGTGCAGTGTCGGGGGTGAAGGTGAGCAGTGTCTGGGGGAGGGTGAGCAGTGTCTGGGGGAGGGTGAAATGTGTTGGGGGGAGGGTGATCAGTGTCGGAGTGCGGGGGAGGTGATCAGTCGGGGGGGAGGGTGAGCAGTGTCGGGGGGAGGTTGAGCAGTATTGTGGGGAAGTGAGCAGTGTCTGGGGGGGTCGTGCAGTGTCAGGGGGAGGGTGATCAGTGTCGGAGTGTGGGGGTGGTGATCAGTCGGGGGGGAGGGTGAGCAGTGTCGGGGGGGGATGGGTGAGCAGTGTCGGGGGGGGGTGAGGATGAGCAGTGTCGCAGGGGGAGGGTGAGCAGTGTCGGGGGGGATGGGTGAGCAGTGTCGGGGGGGGTGAGGATGAGCAGTGTCGCAGGGGGAGGGTGAGCAGTGTCGGGGGGGGATGGGTGAGCAGTGTCGGGGGGGGTGAGGATGAGCAGTGTCGCAGGGGGAGGGTGAGCAGTGTCGTGGGGGGATGGGTGAGCAGTGTCGGGGGGGTGAGGATGAGCAGTGTCGCAGGGGGAGGGTGAGCAGTGTCGGGGGGGGGATGGGTGAGCAGTGTCGGGGGGGGTGAGGATGAGCAGTGTCGAAGGGGGAGGGTGAGCAGTGTCGGGGGGGGATGGGTGAGCAGTGTCGGGGGGGGAGGTTGAGCAGTGGTGGGGGGGAAGGGGGAGGATGAGCAATGTCGGGAGGGAGGGTGAGCAGTGTCGGAGGGGGGAGGGTGAACAGCGTCAGGGGGGGAGTTTGAGCCGTGTTGGCAGGTGGCTGGGTGAGCAGTATTGGGGTGGAGGGCGAGCAGTGTCGCAGGGGGGAGGGCGAGCAGTGTCGGGGGGGAGGGTAAGCAGTATCAGTCGGGAGGGTGTGCAGTGTCGGGGTGGGAGGGTGAGCAGTGTCGGGAGGGAGGGTGAGCAGTGTCGGGGTGGGAGGGTGAGCAGTGTTGGGGGGAGGGTGAGCAGTGTCGGGGGGAGGGTGAGCAGTGTCCGGGGGGGAGGGTGAGCAGTGTCGTAGGGAGGGAGAGCAGTGTCTGGGGGAGGATGTGCAGTGTCAGGCGGGGAGGGGGACGGTGTACAGTGTCGGGGGTGAAGGGTGAGCAGTGTCGGGAGGAGGGTGAGCAGTGTAAGTGGGGAGGGTGAGCAGTGTCGGGGGAGGAGGGTGAGCAGTGTCGGGGGGAGGGTGAGCAGTGTCGGGGGGAGGGTGAGCAGTGTCGGGGGGGAGGGTGAGCAGTGTCGGGGGTGAAGGGTGAGCAGTGTCGGGGGGGAGGGTGAGCAGTGTCGGGGGTGAAGGGTGAGCAGTGTCGGGGGGAGGGTGAGCAGTGTCGGGGGAGTAGGGTGAGCAGTGCCGGGGGGGAGGGTGAGCAGTGTCGGGGGGTGAAGATGAGCAGTGTTGGTGGGGAGGGTGAGCAGTGTCGGGGGAGGATGAACAGTGATGGGGGAGGGTAAACAGCGTCGGGGGGCAGTGTGAGCAGTGTCGGGGGAGGAGGGTGAGCAGTGTCGGGGGGGGAGGGTGAGCAGTGTCGGGGGTGAAGGGTGAGCAGTGTCGGGGGTGAAGGGTGAGCAGTGTCGGGGGGGAGGGTGAGCAGTGTCGGGGGGGGGGATGGGTGAGCAGTGTCGGAGGGGGAGGGTGAGCAGTGTCGGGGTGGGAGGGTGAGCAGTGTTGGGGGGAGGGTGAGCAGTGTCGGGGGGAGGGTGAGCAGTGTCCGGGGGGGGAGGGTGAGCAGTGTCGGGGGGGGGATGGGTGAGCAGTGTCGGAGGGGGAGGGTGAGCAGTGTCGGGGTGGGAGGGTGAGCAGTGTTGGGGGGAGGGTGAGCAGTGTCGGGGGGAGGGTGAGCAGTGTCCGGGGGGGAGGGTGAGCAGTGTCGTAGGGAGGGAGAGCAGTGTCTGGGGGAGGATGTGCAGTGTCAGGCGGGGAGGGGGACGGTGTACAGTGTCGGGGGTGAAGGGTGAGCAGTGTCGGGAGGAGGGTGAGCAGTGTAAGTGGGGAGGGTGAGCAGTGTCGGGGGAGGAGGGTGAGCAGTGTCGGGGGGGAGGGTGAGCAGTGTCGGGGGGGAGGGTGAGCAGTGTCGGGGGTGGTGAGGATGAGCAGTGTCGGGGGAGTAGGGTGAGCAGTGTCGGGGGAGTAGGGTGAGCAGTATCGGGGGGTGAAGATGAGCAGTGTTGGTGGGGAGGGTGAGCAGTGTCGGGGGAGAATGAACAATGATGGGGGAGGGTAAACAGCGTCGGGGGGCAGTGTGAGCAGTGTTGGGGGGGAGGATGAGCAGTGTCATGGGGGAGGGTGAGCAGATTCGGGGGGAGAGGGTGAGCAGTGTCATGGGGGAGTAGGGTGAGCAGTGTTGGGGGGAGGGTGAGCAGTGTCATGGGGGAGGGTGAGCAGATTCGGGGGGGGAGGGTGAGCAGTGTCGGGGTGGGAGGGTGAGCAGTGTTGGGGGGAGGGTGAGCAGTGTTGGGGGGGAGGATGAGCAGTGTCGGGGGGAGGGTGAGCAGTGTTGGGGGGAGGGTGAGCAGTGTTGGGGGGGAGGGTGAGCAGTGTCATGGGGGAGGGTGAGCAGTGTCATGGGGGAGGGTGAGCAGTGTCATGGGGGAGGGTGAGCAGTGTTGGGGGGGAGGGTGAGCAGTGTCTGGGGGAGGTTGAGAAGTGTTGGGGGGGGAGGGTGAGCAGTGTCGGGGGGAGGGGGACGGTGAGCAGTGTCGGGGGGGAGGGCGAGCAGTGTCGGGGGGGAGGGTGAGCAGTGTCGGGGGGGAGGGTGAGCAGTGCCGGGGGGGAGGGTGAGCAGTGTCGGGGGGAGGGTGAGCAGTGTCGGGGGGAGGGTGAACAGTGTCGGGGGGGAGGGTGAGCAGTGTCGGGGGGGAGGGTGAGCAGTGTCGGGGGTGAGGGTGAACAGTGTCGGGGTGAAGATGAGCAGTGTCGGGGGAGGGTTGGTGAACAGTGTCGGGGGAGTAGGGTGAGCAGTATCGGGGGGTGAAGATGAGCAGTGTTGGTGGGGAGGGTGAGCAGTGTCGGGGGAGGATGAACAATGATGGGGGAGGGTAAACAGCATCGGGGGGCAGTGTGAGCATTGTCGGGGGGAGGGTGAGCAGTGTTGGGGGGCAGTGTGAGCAGTGTCGGGGGGGGAGGGTGAGCAGATTCGGGGGGGGAGGGTGAGCAGTGTCATGGGGGAGGGTGAGCAGTGTCAGGGGGAGGGTGAGCAGTGTCATGGGGGAGGGTGAGCAGTGTCGGGGGGGAGGGTGAGCAGTGTCGGGGGGGAGGGTGAGCAGTGTCTGTGGGGGAGTGTGAGCAGTGTCGGGGGGGAGGGTGAGCAGTGTCTGTGGGGGAGTGTGAGCAGTGTCGGGGGGGAGTGTGAGCAGTGTCGGGGGGGAGGGTGAGCAGTGTCGGGGGGAGGGGGACGGTGAGCAGTGTCAGGGGGGAGGGGGACGGTGAGCAGTGTCGGGGGGAGGGGGACGGTGAGCAGTGTCGGGGGGGAGGGCGAGCAGTGTCGGGGGGGAGGGTGAGTAGTGTTGGGGGGAGGGTGAGCAGTGTCAGGGGGGGAGGGTGAGTAGTGTCGGGGGGAGGGCGAGCAGTGTCAGGGGGGGAGGGTGAGTAGTGTTGGGGGGAGGGTGAGCAGTGTCGGGGGTGAAGGGTGAGCAGTGTCGGGGTGGGAGGGTGAGCAGTGTCGGGGTGGGAGGGTAAACAGTATTGGGGGGTGAAGATGAGCAGTGTCGGGGGGGGTGGTGAGCAGTGTCGGTGGGTGGTGGTGAGCAATGGAGGGTTAGGGTGAGCAGCGGAAGTGGGGGAGGTTGAGCAGTGTCGGGGGGAGGGTGATCATGTCGGGGGGGCGGAGGGTGAGCAGTGTCGGTTGGGGGAGGGTGATCATGTCGGGGGGGGGGAGGGTGAGCAGTGTCGGGGGGGAGGGTGAGCAGTGTCGGGGGGAGGGTGAGCAGTGTCGGGGGGGGAGGGTGAGCAGTGTCGGGGGGGGAGGGTGAGCAGTGTCGGGGGGAGGGTGAGCAGTGTCGGGGGGGAGGGTGAGCAGTGTCGGGGGGGAGTGTGAGCAGTGTCGGGGGGAGGGTGAGCAGTGTCGGGGGGGAGGGGGCAGGGTGAGCAGTGTCGGGGGGGAGGGTGAGCAGTGTCGGTGGGGGAGGGTGAGCAGTGTTGGTGGGAGGGTGAGCAGTGTCAGGGGGGAGGGTGAGCAGTGTCGGGGGGAGGGTGAGCAGTGTCGGGGGGGAGGGTGAGCAGTGTCGGGGGGGGAGGTTGAGCAGTGTCGGGGGGGGAGGGTGAGCAGTGTCGGGGGGGAGGGTTAGCAGGGTCAGGGGGGAGGGTGAACAGTGTCGGGGGGGGAGGGTGAACAGTGTCGGGGGGGGAGGGTGAGCAGTGTCGGGGGGGAGGGTGAACAGTGTCGGGGGGGAGGGTGAACAGTGTCGGGGGGGAGGGTGAGCAGTGTCGGGGGGGGAGGGTGAACAGTGTCGGAGGGGAGGGTGAGCTGTGTCGGAGGGGAGGGGGAGGCTGAGCAGTGTTGGGGGGAGGATGAACAATGTCGGCGAGGGGAGGGTGAGCAGTGTCGGGGGGGAGGTTGAGCACCGTCAGGGGGGAGGGTTAGCAGGGTCAGGGGGGAGGGTGAACAGTGTCGGGGGGGAGGGTGAGCAGTGTCGGGGGGGAGGGTGATCAGTGTCGGGGGGGAGGGGTGAGCAGTGTCGGGGGGAGGGTGAGCAGTGTCGGGGGGAGGGTGAGCAGTGTCGGGGGGGAGGGTGAGCAGTGTCGGGGGGGAGTGTGAGCAGTGTCGGGGGGGAGGGTGAGCAGTGTCGGGGGGAGGGTGAGCAGTGTCGGGGGGGGAGGTTGAGCAGTGTCGGGGGGGGAGTGTGAGCAGTGTCGGGGGGGAGGGTGAGCAGTGTCGGGGGGGAGGGTTAGCAGGGTCAGGGGGGAGGGTGAACAGTGTCGGGGGGGGACGGTGAACAGTGTCGGGGGGGGAGGGTGAGCAGTGTCGGGGGGGAGGGTGAACAGTGTCGGGGGGGAGGGTGAACAGTGTCGGGGGGGGAGGGTGAGCAGTGTCGGGGGGGAGGGTGAACAGTGTCGGGGGGGAGGGTGAGCTGTGTCGGAGGGGAGGAGGGAGGCTGAGCAGTGTTGGGGGGAGGATGAACAATGTCGGCGAGGGGAGGGTGAGCAGTGTCGGGGGGGAGGTTGAGCACCGTCAGGGGGGAGGGTTAGCAGGGTAAGGGGGGAGGGTGAGCATCTTCGGGTTGGGGTGAGTGAGCAGAGTTGGGGGAGGGTGAGCAGTGTCGGGGGGACGGTGAGCAGTGTCAGGCGGGGAGGGTTAGCAGGGTCAGGGGGGAGGGTGAACAGTGTCGGGGGGGAGGGTGAGCAGTGGGCGTGAGGGTGAGCATCTTCGGGGTGGGGTGAGTGAGCAGAGTTGGGGGAGGGTGAGCAGTGTCTGGTGGGGGGGGGAGGGTGAGAAGTGGGCGGGAGGGTGAGCGGTGGCACGGTGGAGAGTGTTCAGTGTCGGAGGGGAGAGGGTGAGCAATGTCGGTGGGGGGGGGCGAGGGTGAGCAGTGTTGGGGGGAGGGTGAACAGTGTCGGGGGGAGGATGAGCAGTGTCGGGGGGGAGGGTGAGCAGGGTCGGGGGGGAGGGTGAGCAGTGTCGGGGGGGAAGGGTGAGCAGTGTCGGGGGGGAGGGTGAGCAGTGTCGGGGGGAGGGTGAGCAGTGTCGGGGGGAGGGTGAGCAGTGTCGGGGGGGAGGGTGAGCAGTGTCGGGGGGAGGGTGAGCAGTGTCGGGGGGGGAGGGTGAGCAGCTGGTGGAGGGGGAGGGTGAACAACGTCGGTGGGGAGGGTGAGCAGTGTCGGGGGGGGAGGGTGAGCAGTTGGTGGAGGGGGAGGGTGAACAACGTCGGTGGGGAGGGTGAGCAGTGTCAGGGGGGAGGGTGAGCAGTTTCGGGGGGAGGGTGAGCAGTGTCGGGGGGAGGGTGAGCAGTGTCAGGGGGGAGGGTGAGCAGTTTCGGGGGGAGGGTGAGCAGTATCGGGGGGGAGGGTGAGCAGTATCGGGGGGGCGGAGGGTGAGCAGTGTCGGGGGGGGGAGGGTGAGCAGTGTCGGGGGGTAGGGTGAGCAGTGTCGGGGGGGAGGGGTGAGCAGTGTCGGGGGGAGGGTGAGCCGTGTTGGGGGGGAGTGTGAGCAGTGTCGGGGGGAGGGTGAGCAGTGTCGGGGGGAGGGTGAGCAGTGTCGGGGGGTCAAGGGTGAGCAGAGTCGAGGGGGTGTTGAGCAGTGTCGGGGGTGAGGATGAGCAGTGTAGCAGGGGGAGGGTGAGCAGTGTCGGGGGGAGGGTGAGCAGTGTCGGGGGGGAGGGTGAGCAGTGTCGGGGGGTGAGCAGTGTCGGGGGGTCAAGGGTGAGCAGTGTCGGGGGGTCAAGGGTGAGCAGTGTCGGGGTGGGAGGGTGAGCAGTGTCGGGGGGGAGGGTGAGCAGTGTCAGGGGGGAGGGTGAGCAGTGTCGGGGGGTCAAGGGTGAGCAGGGTCGGGGGGGTCAAGGGGTGAGCAGTGTCGGGGTGGAGGGTGAGCAGTGTCGGGGGGAGGGTGAGCAGTGTCGGGGGTGGGTGAGCAGTGTCGGGGGGAGGGTGAGCCGTGTTGGGGGGGAGTGTGAGCAGTGTCGGGGGGAGGGTGAGCAGTGTCGGGGGTGGGGTGAGCAGTGTCGGGGGGGAGTGTGAGCAGTGTCGGGGGGATGGTGAGCAGTGTCGGGGGGGTAAGCAGTGTCGGGGGGGAGGGTGAGCAGTGTCGGGGGGTAGGGTGAGCAGTGTTGGGGGGAGGGTGAGCAGTGTAGGGGGGAGGGTGAGCAGTGTCGGGGGGGGAAGGGTGAGCAGTGTCGGGGGGGAGGGTGAGCAGTGTCGGGGGGAGGGTGAGCAGTGTCGGGGGGAGGGTGAGCAGTGTCGGGGGGGAGGGTGAGCAGTGTCAGGTGGGTGGTGAGCAGTATCGGGAGGGAGGGTGAGCAGTGTCGGGGGGGGAGGGTGAGCAGTGTTGAGGGGGAGGGTGAGCAGGGTCGGGGGGGAGGGTGAGCAGTGTCGGGGGGGAGGGTGAGCAGTGTCGGGAGGGAGGGTGAGCAGTGTCGGGGGGGAGGGTGAGCAGTGTCGGCAGGGAGGGTGAGCAGTGTCGGGGGGGAGGGTGAGGTGTTGAGCGGGAGGGTGAGCAGTGTCGGGAGGGAGGGTGAGCAGTGTCGGGGGGGTAGGGGTGAGCAGTGTCGGGGGGGTGGGTGAGCAGTGTCGGGGGGATGGTGAGCAGTGTCAGGGGTAGGGTGAGCAGTGGCGGGGGGGAGGAGTGTGAGTAGTGTCGGGGGGGAGGGTGAGCAGTGTCGGGGGGGAGGGTGAGCATTGTCGGGGGGGAGGGTGAGCAGTGTCGGGGGGACGGTGAGCAGTGTCAGGCGGGGAGGGTTAGCAGGGTCAGGGGGGAGGGTGAACAGTGTCGGGGGGGGAGGGTGAGCAGTGGGGCGTGAGGGTGAGCATCTTCGGGGTGGGGGTGAGTGAGCAGAGTTGGGGGAGGGTGAGCAGTGTCTGGTGGGGGGGGGAGGGTGAGAAGTGGGCGGGAGGGTGAGCGGTGGCACGGTGGAGAGTGTTCAGTGTCGGAGGGGAGAGGGTGAGCAATGTCGGTGGGGGGGGCGAGGGTGAGCAGTGTTGGGGGGAGGGTGAACAGTGTCGGGGGGAGGATGAGCAGTGTCGGGGGGAGGGTGAGCAGGGTCGGGGGGGAGGGTGAGCAGTGTCGGGGGGGAAGGGGTGAGCAGTGTCGGGGGGGAGGGTGAGCAGTGTCGGGGGGAGGGTGAGCAGTGGTCGGGGGGAGGGTGAGCAGTGTCGGGGGGAGGGTGAGCAGTGTCGGGGGAGGGTGAGCAGTGTCGGGGGGGGAGGGTGAGCAGCTGGTGGAGGGGGAGGGTGAACAACGTCGGTGGGGAGGGTGAGCAGTGTCGGGGGGGGAGGGTGAGCAGTTGGTGGAGGGGGAGGGTGAACAACGTCGGTGGGGAGGGTGAGCAGTGTCAGGGGGGGAGGGTGAGCAGTTTCGGGGGGAGGGTGAGCAGTGTCGGGGGGAGGGTGAGCAGTGTCAGGGGGGAGGGTGAGCAGTTTCGGGGGGAGGGGTGAGCAGTATCGGGGGGGAGGGGTGAGCAGTATCGGGGGGGGCGGAGGGTGAGCAGTGTCGGGGGGGAGGGTGAGCAGTGTCGGGGGGTAGGGGTGAGCAGTGTCGGGGGGGAGGGGTGAGCAGTGTCGGGGGGAGGGTGAGCAGTGTCAGGTGGGTGGTGAGCAGTATCGGGAGGGAGGGTGAGCAGTGTCGGAGCCGGGGGGGGTGAGCAGTTTCGTTGGGCGGAGGGTGAGAATTTTCGGGGGAAAGTGTGAGCAGTGTCGGGGGGGAGGGGGGGAGGGTGAGCAGTGTCGGGGGGTCAAGGGTGAGCAGAGTCGAGGGGGTGTTGAGCAGTGTCGGGGGTGAGGATGAGCAGTGTAGCAGGGGGAGGGTGAGCAGTGTCGGGGGGAGGGTGAGCAGTGTCGGGGGGGAGGGGTGAGCAGTGTCGGGGGGGTGAGCAGTGTCGGGGGGTCAAGGGTGAGCAGTGTCGGGGGGTCAAGGGTGAGCAGTGTCGGGGTGGGAGGGTGAGCAGTGTCGGGGGGGAGGGTGAGCAGTGTCAGGGGGGAGGGTGAGCAGTGTCGGGGGGGTCAAGGGTGAGCAGGGTCGGGGGGGTCAAGGGTGAGCAGTGTCGGGGTGGAGGGTGAGCAGTGTCGGGGGGAGGGTGAGCAGTGTCGGGGGTGGGGTGAGCAGTGTCGGGGGGAGGTGAGCCGTGTTGGGGGGGAGTGTGAGCAGTGTCGGGGGGAGGGTGAGCAGTGTCGGGGGGGGAGGGTGAGCAGTGTCAGGGGGGAGGGTGAGCAGTGTCGGGGGGTCAAGGGTGAGCAGTGTTGGGGGGGTCAAGGGGTGAGCAGTGTCGGGGGGTCAAGGGTGAGCAGTGTCGGGGTGGAGGGTGAGCAGTGTCGGGGGGAGGGTGGGCAGTGTCGGGGGGAGGGTGAGCAGTGTCGGGGGGGGAGGGTGAGCAGTGTCGGGGGGGAGGGTGAGCCGTGTTGGGGGGGAGTGTGAGCAGTGTCGGGGGGAGGGTGAGCAGTGTCGGGGGGAGGGTGAGCAGTGTCGGGGGGTCAAGGGTGAGCAGAGTCGAGGGGGTGTTGAGCAGTGTCGGGGGTGAGGATGAGCAGTGTAGCAGGGGGAGGGTGAGCAGTGTCGGGGGGAGGGTGAGCAGTGTCGGGGGGGAGGGTGAGCAGTGTCGGGGGGGTGAGCAGTGTCGGGGGGTCAAGGGTGAGCAGTGTCGGGGGGTCAAGGGTGAGCAGTGTCGGGGTGGGAGGGTGAGCAGTGTCGGGGGGGAGGGTGAGCAGTGTCAGGGGGGAGGGTGAGCAGTGTCGGGGGGTCAAGGGTGAGCAGGGTCGGGGGGGGTCAAGGGGTGAGCAGTGTCGGGGTGGAGGGTGAGCAGTGTCGGGGGGAGGGTGAGCAGTGTCGGGGGTGGGTGAGCAGTGTCGGGGGGAGGGTGAGCCGTGTTGGGGGGGGAGTGTGAGCAGTGTCGGGGGGAGGGTGAGCAGTGTCGGGGGTGGGTGAGCAGTGTCGGGGGGGAGTGTGAGCAGTGTCGGGGGGATGGTGAGCAGTGTCGGGGGGGGTAAGCAGTGTCGGGGGGGAGGGTGAGCAGTGTCGGGGGGTAGGGTGAGCAGTGTTGGGGGGGAGGGTGAGCAGTGTAGGGGGGAGGGCAGTGTCGGGGGGGAAGGGTGAGCAGTGTCGGGGGGGAGGGTGAGCAGTGTCGGGGGGAGGGTGAGCAGTGTCGGGGGGAGGGTGAGCAGTGTCGGGGGGGAGGGTGAGCAGTGTCAGGTGGGTGGTGAGCAGTATCGGGAGGGAGGGTGAGCAGTGTCGGGGGGGAGGGTGAGCAGTGTTGAGGGGGAGGGTGAGCAGGGTCGGGGGGGGAGGGTGAGCAGTGTCGGGGGGGAGGGGTGAGCAGTGTCGGGAGGGAGGGTGAGCAGTGTCGGGGGGGAGGGTGAGCAGTGTCGGCAGGGAGGGTGAGCAGTGTCGGGGGGGAGGGTGAGGTGTTGAGCGGGAGGGTGAGCAGTGTCGGGAGGGAGGTGTGAGCAGTGTCGGGGGGTAGGGTGAGCAGTGTCGGGGGGGGTGGGTGAGCAGTGTCGGGGGGATGGTGAGCAGTGTCGGGTAGGGTGAGCAGTGGCGGGGGGGAGGAGTGTGAGTAGTGTCGGGGGGGGGAGGGTGAGCAGTGTCGGGGGGGAGGGTGAGCATTGTCGGGGGGGGAGGGTGAGCATTGTCGGGGGGAGGGTGAGCAGTGTCGGGGGGAGGGTGAGCAGTGTCGGGGGGAAGGTGAGCAGTGTCGGGGGGGAGGGTGAGCAGTGTCGGGGGGGGGGTGGGTGAGCAGTGTCGGGGGGGGAGGGTGAGCAGTGTCGGGGGGGGATGGTGAGCAGTGTCGGGGGGGTGGGTGAGCAGTGTCGGCGGGGAGGGTGAGCAGTGTCGGGGGGGAGGGTGAGCAGTGTCGGGGGGGAGGGTGAGCAGTGTCGGGGGGGGAGGGTGAGCAGTGTCAGGGGGAGGGTGCGCAGTGTCGGGGGGGAGGGTGAGCAGTGTCGGGGGGGAGGGTGAGCAGTGTCGGCGGGAGGGTGACCTGTGTTGGGGGGGAGGGTGAGCAGTGTCGGGGGGGAGGGTGAGCAGTGTCGGGGGGAGGGTGACCTGTGTCGAGGGGGAGGGTGAGCAGTCGGGGGTCGAGTGTGAGCAGTTTCGGGGGGGAGGGTGAGCAGTGTCGGGGGGGAGGGTGAGCAGTGTCGGGGGGGAGGGTGAGCAGTGTGGGGGGGGAGGGTGAGCAGTGTCGGAGCGGGGGGTGTGAGCAGTTTCGGTGGGGGGAGGGTGAGCAGTCGGGGGTCGAGTGTGAGCAGTTTCGGGGGGGAGGGTGAGCAGTGTCGGGGGGGAGGGTGAGTAGTGGTGGGGGGGAGTGTGAGCAGTTTCGGGGGGGAGGGTGAGCAGTACGGGGGGCAAGTACGAGCAGTGTCAGGGGGGAGGGTGAGCAGTGTCGGGGGGGGATGGGTGAGCAGTGTCAGGGGGGAGGGTGAGCAGTGTCAGGGGGGAGGGTGAGCAGTGTCGGGGGGGAGGGTGACCTGTGTCGGGTGGGAGGGTGAGCAGGGTCGTGGGAGAGGGTGAGCAGTCGGGGGGTGAGGGTGAGCAGTGTTTGGGGGGAGGGTGAGCAGTTTCGGGGGGGAGTGTGAGCAGTGTCGGGGGGAGGGGGAGCAGTTTCGGGGGGGAGGGTGGGCAGTGTCGGAGCGGGGGGGGTGAGCAGTGGGCGTGAGGGTGAGCATCTTCGGGGTGGGGTGGGTGAGCAGAGTTGGGGGAGGGTGAGCAGTGTCCGGTGGGGGGGGAGGGTGAACAGTGTCGGAGCGGGGGTGGTGAGCAGTTTCAGTGGGGGGAGGGTGCGAATTGGCGGGGGGGGAGGGTGTGAAGTGGCGGCGGGGTGGGTGAGCAGTGTCGGGGGGGAGGGTGAGCAGTGTCGGGGGGGGAGGGTGAGCAGTGTCGGGGGGGGAGGGTGAGCAGTGTCGGGGGGGAGCGTGAGCAGTGGGGGGGTGAGGGTGAGCAGTGTCGGGGGGGAGGGGTGAGCAGTTTTGGTGGGGGGAGGGTGAGCAGTTTCGGGCGGGAGGGTGAGCAGTGTCGGGGGGTAGGGTGAGCAGTGGGGGGGGGGAGGAGGGTGAGCAGTGTCGGGGGGGAGGGTGAGCAGTGTCGGGGGGGTGGGTGAGCAGTGTCGGGGGGATGGTGAGCAGTGTCAGGGGTAGGGTGAGCAGTGGGGTGGGGGGGGAGGAGGGTGAGTAGTATCGGGGGGAGGGTGAGCAGTGTCGGGGGGGGAGGGTGAGCATTGTCGGGGGGAGGATGAGCAGTGTCGGGGGGAGGGTGAGCAGTGTCGGGGGGAGGGTGAGCAGTGTCGGGGGGGAGGGTGATCAGTGTCGGGGGGGGTGGGTGAGCAGTGTCGGGGGGGGAGGGTGAGCAGTGTCGGGGGGGAGGGTGAGCAGTGTCGGGGGGGTGGGTGAGCAGTGTCGGGGGGGAGGGTGAGCAGTGTCGGGGGGGAGGGTGAGCAGTGTCGGGGGGGAGGGTGAGCAGTGTCGGGGGGGGAGGGTGAGCAGTGTCGGGGGGGGAGGGTGAGCAGTGTCGGGGGGAGGGTGACCTGTGTCGGTGGGGAGGGTGAGCAGTGTCGGGGGGGGAGGGTGAGCAGTGTCGGGGGGAGGGTGACCTGTGTCGGGGGGGGAGGGTGAGCAGTCGGGGGTCGAGTGTGAGCAGTTTCGGGGGGGAGGGTGAGAAGTGTCGGGGGGGAGGGTGAGCAGTTTTGGGGGGAGGGTGAGCAGTGTCGGAGCGGGGGTGTGAGCAGTTTCGGTGGGGGGAGGGTGAGCAGTCGGGGGTCGAGTGTGAGCAGTTTCGGGGGGGAGGGTGAGCAGTGTCGGGGGGGAGGGTGAGCAGTGGCGGGGGGGGAGGGTGAGCAGTTTCGGGGGGGAGGGTGAGCAGTCTGGGGGGCAAGTACAAGCAGTGTCAGGGGGGAGGGTGAGCAGTGTCTGGGGGGAGGGTGAGCGGGGTCAGGGTGGAGGGTGAGCAGCGTCAGTGGGGGAGGGTGACCTGTGTCGGGTGGGAGGGTGAGCAGGGTCGTGGGAGAGGGTGAGCAGTGGGGGGGGGTGAGGGTGAGCAGTGTTTGGGGGGAGGGTGAGCAGTGTCGGGGGGAGGGCGAGCAGTTTCGGGGGGGAGGGTGAGCAGTGTCGGAGCGGGGGGGGTGAGCAGTGGGCGTGAGGGTGAGCATCTTCGGGGTGGGGTGGGTGAGCAGAGTTGGGGGAGGGTGAGCAGTGTCCGGTGGGGGGGGAGGGGTGAGCAGTGTCGGAGCGGGGTGGTGAGCAGTTTCAGTGGGGGGAGGGTGCGAATTGGCGGGGGGCGAGGGTGCGAAGTGGCGGGGGGGGGAGGGTGAGCAGTGTCGGGGGGGAGGGTGAGCAGTGTCGGAGGGGGAGGGGTGAGCAGTGTCGGGGGGAGGGTGAGCAGTGTTTGGGGGGGGAGGGTGAGCAGTGTCGGGGGGGGAGGGTGAGCAGTGTCGGGGGGGAGGGTGAGCAGATTCGGGGGGGAGGGTGAGCAGTGTCGGGGGGAGGGTGAGCAGTGTCGGGGGGGGAGGTTGAGCAGTGTCGGGGGGGGAGTGTGAGCAGTGTCGGGGGGGAGGGTGAGCAGTGTCGGGGGGGGAGGGTTAGCAGGGTCAGGGGGGAGGGTGAACAGTGTCGGGGGGGGACGGTGAACAGTGTCGGGGGGGGAGGGTGAGCAGTGTCGGGGGGGAGGGTGAACAGTGTCGGGGGGGAGGGTGAACAGTGTCGGGGGGGGAGGGTGAGCAGTGTCGGGGGGGAGGGTGAACAGTGTCGGGGGGGAGGGTGAGCTGTGTCGGAGGGGAGGGGGGGAGGCTGAGCAGTGTTGGGGGGAGGATGAACAATGTCGGCGAGGGGAGGGTGAGCAGTGTCGGGGGGGGTGGTTGAGCACCGTCAGAGGGGAGGGTTAGCAGGGTAAGGGGGGGGAGGGTGAGCATCTTCGGGTTGGGGTGAGTGAGCAGAGTTGGGGGAGGGTGAGCAGTGTCGGGGGGACGGTGAGCAGTGTCAGGCGGGGAGGGTTAGCAGGGTCAGGGGGGAGGGTGAACAGTGTCGGGGGGGAGGGTGAGCAGTGGGCGTGAGGGTGAGCATCTTCGGGGTGGGGTCAGTGAGCAGAGTTGGGGGAGGGTGAGCAGTGTCTGGTGGGGGGGGAGGGTGAGAAGTGGGCGGGAGGGTGAGCGGTGGCACGGTGGAGAGTGTTCAGTGTCGGAGGGGAGAGGGTGAGCAATGTCGGTGGGGGGGGGCGAGGGTGAGCAGTGTTGGGGGGGAGGGTGAACAGTGTCGGGGGGAGGATGACCAGTGTCGGGGGGAGGGGTGAGCAGGGTCGGGGGGGAGGGTGAGCAGTGTCGGGGGGGGAAGGGTGAGCAGTGTCGGGGGGGAGGGTGAGCAGTGTCGGGGGGAGGGTGAGCAGTGTCGGGGGGAGGGTGAGCAGTGTCGGGGGGGAGGGTGAGCAGTGTCGGGGGGAGGGTGAGCAGTGTCGGGGGGGGGAGGGTGAGCAGCTGGTGGAGGGGGAGGGTGAACAACGTCGGTGGGGAGGGTGAGCAGTGTCGGGGGGGGAGGGTGAGCAGTTGGTGGAGGGGGAGGGTGAACAACGTCGGTGGGGAGGGTGAGCAGTGTCAGGGGGGAGGGTGAGCAGTTTCGGGGGGAGGGTGAGCAGTGTCGGGGGGAGGGTGAGCAGTGTCAGGGGGGAGGGTGAGCAGTTTCGGGGGGAGGGTGAGCAGTATCGGGGGGGAGGGTGAGCAGTATCGGGGGGGCCGAGGGTGAGCAGTGTCGGGGGGGGAGGGTGAGCAGTGTCGGAGCGGGGGGGGTGAGCAGTTTCGTTGGGCGGAGGGTGAGAATTTTCGGGGGAAAGTGTGAGCAGTGTCGGGGGGGAGGGGGGAGGGTGAGCAGTGTCGGGGGGTCAAGGGTGAGCAGAGTCGAGGGGGTGTTGAGCAGTGTCGGGGGTGAGGATGAGCAGTGTAGCAGGGGGAGGGTGAGCAGTGTCGGGGGGAGGGTGAGCAGTGTCGGGGGGGAGGGTGAGCAGTGTCGGGGGGGTGAGCAGTGTCGGGGGGTCAAGGGTGAGCAGTGTCGGGGGGTCAAGGGTGAGCAGTGTCGGGGTGAGAGGGTGAGCAGTGTCGGGGGGGAGGGTGAGCAGTGTCAGGGGGGAGGGTGAGCAGTGTCGGGGGGTCAAGGGTGAGCAGTGTTGGGGGGTCAAGGGTGAGCAGTGTCGGGGGGTCAAGGGTGAGCAGTGTCGGGGTGGAGGGTGAGCAGTGTCGGGGGGAGGGTGGGCAGTGTCGGGGGGAGGGTGAGCAGTGTCGGGGGGGGAGGGTGAGCAGTGTCGGGGGGAGGGTGAGCCGTGTTGGGGGGGAGTGTGAGCAGTGTCGGGGGGAGGGTGAGCAGTGTCGGGGGGAGGGTGAGCAGTGTCGGGGGGTCAAGGGTGAGCAGAGTCGAGGGGGTGTTGAGCAGTGTCGGGGGTGAGGATGAGCAGTGTAGCAGGGGGAGGGTGAGCAGTGTCGGGGGGAGGGTGAGCAGTGTCGGGGGGGAGGGTGAGCAGTGTCGGGGGGTGAGCAGTGTCGGGGGGTCAAGGGTGAGCAGTGTCGGGGGGTCAAGGGTGAGCAGTGTCGGGGTGGGAGGGTGAGCAGTGTCGGGGGGGAGGGTGAGCAGTGTCAGGGGGGAGGGTGAGCAGTGTCGGGGGGTCAAGGGTGAGCAGTGTCGGGGGGTCAAGGGTGAGCAGTGTCGGGGGGTCAAGGGGTGAGCAGTTTCGGGGTGGAGGGTGAGCAGTGTCGGGGGGAGGGTGGGCAGTGTCGGGGGGAGGGTGAGCAGTGTCGGGGGGGGAGGGTGAGCAGTGTCGGGGGGAGGGTGAGCCGTGTTGGGGGGGGAGTGTGAGCAGTGTCGGGGGGAGGGTGAGCAGTGTCGGGGGGAGGGTGAGCAGTGTCGGGGGGGGAGTGTGAGCAGTGTCGGGGGGATGGTGAGCAGTGTCGGGGGGGGTAAGCAGTGTCGGGGGGGAGGGTGAGCAGTTTTGGGGGTAGGGTGAGCAGTGTTGGGGGGGAGGGTGAGCAGTGTAGGGGGGAGGGTGAGCAGTGTCGGGGGGGGAAGGGTGAGCAGTGTCGGGGGGGAGGGTGAGCAGTGTCGGGGGGAGGGTGAGCAGTGTCGGGGGGAGGGTGAGCAGTGTCGGGGGGGAGGGTGAGCAGTGTCGGGGGGGGAGGGTGAGCAGTGTCAGGTGGGTGGTGAGCAGTATCGGGAGGGAGGGTGAGCAGTGTCGGGGGGGGAGGGTGAGCAGTGTTGAGGGGGAGGGTGAGCAGGGTCGGGGTGGAGGGTGAGCAGTTTCGGGGGGGAGGGTGAGCAGTGTCGGGAGGGAGGGTGAGCAGTGTCGGGGGGGAGGGCGAGCAGTTTCGAGGGGGAGGGTGAGCAGTGTCGGAGCGGGGGGGGTGAGCAGTGGGCGTGAGGGTGAGCATCTTCGGGGTGGGGTGGGTGAGCAGAGTTGGGGGAGGGTGAGCAGTGTCCGGTGGGGGGGGAGGGTGAGCAGTGTCGGAGCGGGGTGGTGAGCAGTTTCAGTGGGGGGAGGGTGCGAATTGGCGGGGGGCGAGGGTGCGAAGTGGCGGGGGGGGGGGGGGGGGGGGGGGGGGAGGGTGAGCAGTGTCGGGGGGAGGGTGAGCAGTGTCGGAGGGGGAGGGTGAGCAGTGTCGGGGGGAGGGTGAGCAGTGTTTGGGGGGAGGGTGAGCAGTGTCGGGGGGGAGGGTGAGCAGTGTCGGGGGGGAGGGTGAGCAGTGTCGGAGCAGGGGTGTGAGCAGTTTCGGTGGGGGGAGGGTGAGCAGTTTCGGGGGGAGGGTGAGCAGTGTCGGAGCGGGGGTGTGAGCAGTGTCGGGGGGGAGGGTGAGCAGTGTCGGGGGGGAGGGTGAGCAGTGTTTGGGGGGAGGGTGAGCAGTGTCGGGGGGGGAGGGTGAGCAGTTTCGGTGGGGGGAGGGTGAGCAGTTTCGGGCGGGAGGGTGAGCAGTGTCGGTGGGGGGAGGGTGAGCAGTTTCGGGGGGGAGGGTGAGCAGTGTCCGGGGGGGAGGGTGAGCAGTGTCGGGGGGAGGGTGAGCAGTGTCGGGGGGGAGGGTGAGCAGTGTCGGGGGGGAGGTTGAGCAGTGTCGGGGGGGGAGGGTGAGCAGTGTCGGGGGGAGCGTGAGCAGTGGGGGGGTGAGGGTGAGCAGTGTCGGGGGGGATGGTGAGCAGTTTCGGTGGGGGGAGGGGAGCAGTTTCGGGCGGGAGGGTGAGCAGTGTCGGGGGTAGGGTGAGCAGTGGGGGGGGGGAGGAGGGTGAGCAGTGTCGGGGGGGAGGGTGAGCAGTGTCGGGGGGGTGGGTGAGCAGTGTCGGGGGGATGGTGAGCAGTGTCAGGGGTAGGGTGAGCAGTGGGGGGGGGGAGGAGGGTGAGTAGTATCGGGGGGGAGGGTGAGCAGTGTCGGGGGGGAGGGTGAGCATTGTCGGGGGGAGGATGAGCAGTGTCGGGGGGAGGGTGAGCAGTGTCGGGGGGAGGGTGAGCAGTGTCGGGGGGGAGGGTGAGCAGTGTCAGGGGGGTGGGTGAGCAGTGTCGGGGGGGGAGGGTGAGCAGTGTCGGGGGGGAGGGTGAGCAGTGTCGGGGGGGGTGGGTGAGCAGTGTCGGGGGGGAGGGTGAGCAGTGTCGGGGGGGAGGGTGAGCAGTGTCGGGGGGAGGGTGAGCAGTGTCAGGGGGAGGGTGCGCAGTGTCGGGGGGGAGGGTGAGCAGTGTCGGGGGGGAGGGTGAGCAGTGTCGGGGGGAGGGTGACCTGTGTCGGGGGGGGAGGGTGAGCAGTGTCGGGGGGGTGGGTGAGCAGTGTCGGGGGGAGGGTGACCTGTGTCGGGGGGGAGGGTGAGCAGTCGGGGGTCGAGTGTGAGCAGTTTCGGGGGGGAGGGTGAGCAGTGTCGGGGGGGTGGGTGAGCAGTTTTGGGGGGAGGGTGAGCAGTGTCGGAGCGGGGGTGTGAGCAGTTTCGGTGGGGGGAGGGTGAGCAGTCGGGGCTCGAGTGTGAGCAGTTTCGGGGGGGAGGGTGAGCAGTGTCGGGGGGGAGGGTGAGCAGTTTCGGGGGGGAGGGTGAGCAGTCCGGGGGGCAAGTACGAGCAGTGTCAGGGGGGAGGGTGAGCAGTGTCTGGGGGGAGGGTGAGCGGGGTCAGGGTGGAGGGTGAGCAGCGTCAGTGGGGGAGGGTGAGCAGTGTCGGTGGGGAGGGTGACCTGTGTCGGGTGGGAGGGTGAACAGGGTCGTGGGAGAGGGTGAGCAGTGGGGGGGGGTGAGGGTGAGCAGTGTTTGGGGGGAGGGTGAGCAGTGTCGGGGGGAGGGCGAGCAGTTTCGGGGGGGAGGGTGAGCAGTGTCGGAGCGGGGGGGGTGAGCAGTGGGCGTGAGGGTGAGCATCTTCGGGGTGGGGTGGGTGAGCAGAGTTGGGGGAGGGTGAGCAGTGTCCGGTGGGGGGGGGAGGGTGAGCAGTGTCGGAGCGGGGTGGTGAGCAGTTTCAGTGGGGGGAGGGTGCGAATTGGCGGGGGGCGAGGGTGCGAAGTGGCGGGGGGGGGAGGGTGAGCAGTGTCGGGGGGGAGGGTGAGCAGTGTCGGGGGGGAGGGTGAGCAGTGTTTGGGGGGAGGGTGAGCAGTGTCGGGGGGGAGGGTGAGCAGTGTCGGGGCGGAGGGTGAGCAGTGTCGGAGCGGGGGTGTGAGCAGTTTCGGTGGGGGGAGGGTGAGCAGTTTCGGGGGGAGGGTGAGCAGTGTCGGAGCGGGGGGTGTGAGCAGTGTCGGGGGGGAGGGTGAGCAGTGTCGGGGGGGAGGGTGAGCAGTGTTTGGGGGGAGGGTGAGCAGTGTCGGGGGGGGAGGGTGAGCAGTGTCAGGGGGGAGGGTGAGCAGTTTCGGGGGGAGGGTGAGCAGTGTCGGGGGGAGGGTGAGCAGTGTCAGGGGGGAGGGTGAGCAGTTTCGGGGGGAGGGTGAGCAGTATCGGGGGGAGGGTGAGCAGTATCGGGGGGGCGGAGGGTGAGCAGTGTCGGGGGGGAGGGTGAGCAGTGTCGGAGCGGGGGGGGTGAGCAGTTTCGTTGGGCGGAGGGTGAGAATTTTCGGGGGAAAGTGTGAGCAGTGTCGGGGGGGAGGGGGGAAGGTGAGCAGTGTCGGGGGATCAAGGGTGAGCAGAGTCGAGGGGGTGTTGAGCAGTGTCGGGGGTGAGGATGAGCAGTGTAGCAGGGGGAGGGTGAGCAGTGTCGGGGGGAGGGTGAGCAGTGTCGGGGGGGAGGGTGAGCAGTGTCGGGGGGTGAGCAGTGTCGGGGGGTCAAGGGTGAGCAGTGTCGGGGGGTCAAGGGTGAGCAGTGTCGGGGTGGGAGGGTGAGCAGTGTCGGGGGGGAGGGTGAGCAGTGTCAGGGGGGAGGGTGAGCAGTGTCGGGGGGTCAAGGGTGAGCAGTGTTGGGGGGTCAAGGGTGAGCAGTGTCGGGGGGGTCAAGGGTGAGCAGTGTCGGGGTGGAGGGTGAGCAGTGTCGGGGGGAGGGTGGGCAGTGTCGGGGGGAGGGTGAGCAGTGTCGGGGGGGGAGGGTGAGCAGTGTCGGGCGGAGGGTGAGCCGTGTTGGGGGGGAGTGTGAGCAGTGTCGGGGGGAGGGTGAGCAGTGTCGGGGGGCGGGTGAGCAGTGTCGGGGGGTCAAGGGTGAGCAGAGTCGAGGGGGTGTTGAGCAGTGTCGGGGGTGAGGATGAGCAGTGTAGCAGGGGGAGGGTGAGCAGTGTCGGGGGGAGGGTGAGCAGTGTCGGGGGGGAGGGTGAGCAGTGTCGGGGGGGTGAGCAGTGTCGGGGGGTCAAGGGTGAGCAGTGTCGGGGGGTCAAGGGTGAGCAGTGTCGGGGTGGGAGGGTGAGCAGTGTCGGGGGGGGAGGGTGAGCAGTGTCAGGGGGGAGGGTGAGCAGTGTCGGGGGGTCAAGGGTGAGCAGTGTCGGGGGGTCAAGGGTGAGCAGTGTCGGGGGGTCAAGGGTGAGCAGTTTCGGGGTGGAGGGTGAGCAGTGTCGGGGGGAGGGTGGGCAGTGTCGGGGGGAGGGTGAGCAGTGTCGGGGGGGGAGGGTGAGCAGTGTCGGGGGGAGGGGTGAGCCGTGTTGGGGGGGAGTGTGAGCAGTGTCGGGGGGAGGGTGAGCAGTGTCGGGGGGAGGGTGAGCAGTGTCGGGGGGGGAGTGTGAGCAGTGTCGGGGGGATGGTGAGCAGTGTCGGGGGGGTAAGCAGTGTCGGGGGGGAGGGTGAGCAGTGTCGGGGGGTAGGGTGAGCAGTGTTGGGGGGGAGGGGTGAGCAGTGTCGGGGGGTAGGGTGAGCAGTGTTGGGGGGGAGGGTGAGCAGTGTATGGGGGAGGGTGAGCAGTGTCGGGGGGGGAAGGGTGAGCAGTGTCGGGGGGGGAGGGTGAGCAGTGTCGGGGGGAGGGTGAGCAGTGTCGGGGGGAGGGTGAGCAGTGTCGGGGGGGAGGGTGAGCAGTGTCGGGGGGGAGGGTGAGCAGTGTCAGGTGGGTGGTGAGCAGTATCGGGAGGGAGGGTGAGCAGTGTCGGGGGGGAGGGTGAGCAGTGTTGAGGGGAGGGTGAGCAGGGTCGGGGGGGAGGGTGAGCAGTTTCGGGGGGGAGGGTGAGCAGTGTCGGGAGGGAGGGTGAGCAGTGTCGGGGGGGAGGGTGAGCAGTGTCGGGATGGAGGGTGAGCAGTGTCGGGTGGAGGGTGAGCAGTGTTGAGCGGGAGGGTGATCAGTGTCGGGGGGGAGGGTGAGCAGTTTCGGGGGGGGAGGGAGAACAGTGTCGGGGGGGAGGGTGAGCAGGGTCGGGGGGGAGGGTGAGCAGTGTCAGGGGGGAGGGTGAGCAGTTTCGGTGGGGAGGGTGAGCAGTGTCAGCGGGGAGGGTGAGCAGCGTCAGTGGGGGAGGGTGAGCAGTTTCGGGGGGGAGGGTGAGCAGTGTCGGAGCGGGGGGGGTGAGCAGTGGGCGTGAGGGTGAGCATCTTCGGGGTGGGGTGGGTGAGCAGAGTTGGGGGAGGGTGAGCAGTGTCCGGTGGGGGGGGGAGGGTGAACAGTGTCCGGTGGGGGTGGAGGGTGAACAGTGTCGGAGCGGGGTGGTGAGCAGTTTCAGTGGGGGGAGGGTGCGAATTGGCGGGGGGGGGAGGGTGCGAAGTGGCGGGGGGGAGGGTGAGCAGTGTCGGGGGGGAGGGTGAGCAGTGTCGGGGGGGGAGGGTGAGCAGTGTCGGGGGGGGAGGGTGAGCAGTGTCGGGGGGAAGGGTGAGCAGTGGGGGGGTGAGGGTGAGCAGTGTCGGGGGGGAGGGTGAGCAGTTTCGGTGGGGGGAGGGTGAGCAGTTTCGGGCGGGAGAGTGAGCAGTGTCGGGGGTAGGGTGAGCAGTGGGGCGGGGGGGAGGAGGGTGAGCAGTGTCGGGGGGAGGGTGAGCAGTGTCGGGGGGGTGGGTGAGCAGTGTCGGGGGGATGGTGAGCAGTGTCAGGGGTAGGGTGAGCAGTGGCGGGGGGGGAGGAGGGTGAGTAGTGTCGGGGGGGAGGGTGAGCAGTGTCGGGGGGGAGGGTGAGCATTGTCGGGGGGGAGGGTGAGCATTGTCGGGGGGAGGGTGAACAGTGTCGGGGGGGGAGGGTGAGCAGTGTCGGGGGGGAGGGTGAACAGTGTCGGGGGGGAGGGTGAGCTGTGTCGGGGGGGAGGGTGAACAGTGTCGGGGGGGAGGGTGAGCTGTGTCGGAGGGGAGGGGGGAGGCTGAGCAGTGTTGGGGGGAGGATGAACAATGTCGGCGAGGGGAGGGTGAGCTGTGTCGGGGGGGAGGTTGAGCACCGTCAGGGGGGAGGGTTAGCAGGGTAAGGGGGGGAGGGTGAGCATCTTCGGGTTGGGGTGAGTGAGCAGAGTTGGGGGAGGGTGAGCAGTGTCGGGGGGACGGTGAGCAGTGTCAGGCGGGGAGGGTTAGCAGGGTCAGGGGGGAGGGTGAACAGTGTCGGGGGGGAGGGTGAGCAGTGGGCGTGAGGGTGAGCATCTTCGGGGTGGGGTGAGTGAGCAGAGTTGGGGGAGGGTGAGCAGTGTCTGGTGGGGGGGGAGGGTGAGAAGTGGGCGGGAGGGTGAGCGGTGGCACAGTGGAGAGTGTTCAGTGTCGGAGGGGAGAGGGTGAGCAATGTCGGTGGGGGGGGGCGAGGGTGAGCAGTGTTGGGGGGGAGGGTGAACAGTGTCGGGGGGAGGATGAGCAGTGTCGGGGGGAGGGTGAGCAGGGTCGGGGGGGAGGGTGAGCAGTGTCGGGGGGGAAGGGTGAGCAGTGTCGGGGGGGAGGGTGAGCAGTGTCGGGGGGAGGGTGAGCAGTGTCGGGGGGAGGGTGAGCAGTGTCGGGGGGGGAGGGTGAGCAGTGTCGGGGGGAGGGTGAGCAGTGTCGGGGGGGGAGGGTGAGCAGCTGGTGGAGGGGGAGGGTGAACAACGTCGGTGGGGAGGGTGAGCAGTGTCGGGGGGGGAGGGTGAGCAGTTGGTGGAGGGGGAGGGTGAACAACGTCGGTGGGGAGGGTGAGCAGTGTCAGGGGGGAGGGTGAGCAGTTTCGGGGGGAGGGTGAGCAGTGTCGGGGGGAGGGTGAGCAGTGTCAGGGGGGGAGGGTGAGCAGTTTCGGGGGGAGGGTGAGCAGTATCGGGGGGGAGGGTGAGCAGTATCGGGGTGGCGGAGGGTGAGCAGTGTCGGGGGGGAGGGTGAGCAGTGTCGGGGGGTAGGGTGAGCAGTGTCGGGGGGGAGGATGAGCAGTGTCGGGGGGGAGGGTGAGCAGTGTCAGGTGGGTGGTGAGCAGTATCGGGAGGGAGGGTGAGCAGTGTCGGAGCGGGGGGGGTTGAGCAGTTTCGTTGGGCGGAGGGTGAGAATTTTCGGGGGAAAGTGTGAGCAGTGTCGGGGGGGAGGGGGGGAGGGTGAGCAGTGTCGGGGGGTCAAGGGTGAGCAGAGTCGAGGGGGTGTTGAGCAGTGTCGGGGGTGAGGATGAGCAGTGTAGCAGGGGGAGGGTGAGCAGTGTCGGGGGGAGGGTGAGCAGTGTCGGGGGGGAGGGTGAGCAGTGTCGGGGGGTGAGCAGTGTCGGGGGGTCAAGGGTGAGCAGTGTCGGGGGGTCAAGGGTGAGCAGTGTCGGGGTGGAAGGGTGAGCAGTGTCGGGGGGGAGGGTGAGCAGTGTCGGGGGGAGGGTGAGCAGTGTCGGGGGGTCAAGGGTGAGCAGTGTCGGGGGGTCAAGGGTGAGCAGTGTCGGGGTGGAGGGTGAGCAGTGTCGGGGGGAGGGTGAGCCGTGTTGGGGGGGAGTGTGAGCAGTGTCGGGGGGAGGGTGAGCAGTGTCGGGGGGAGGGTGAGCAGTGTCGGGGGGGAGTGTGAGCAGTGTCGGGGGGATGGTGAGCAGTGTCGGGGGGGGTAAGCAGTGTCGGGGGGGAGGGTGAGCAGTGTCGGGGGGTAGGGTGAGCAGTGTTGGGGGGGAGGGTGAGCAGTGTAGGGGGGAGGGTGAGCAGTGTCGGGGGGGGAAGGGTAAGCAGTGTCGGGGGGGAGGGTGAGCAGTGTCGGGGGGCGGGGTGAGCAGTGTCGGGGGGAGGGTGAGCAGTGTCGGGGGGGAGGGTGAGCAGTGTCAGGTGGGTGGTGAGCAGTATCGGGAGGGAGGGTGAGCAGTGTCGAGGGGGAGGGTGAGCAGTGTTGAGGGGGAGGGTGAGCAGTGTTGAGGGGGAGGGTGAGCAGTTTCGGGGGGGAGGGTGAGCAGTGTCGGGAGGGAGGGTGAGCAGTGTCGAGGGGGAGGGTGAGCAGTGTTGAGGGGGAGGGTGAGCAGTTTCGGGGGGGGAGGGTGAGCAGTGTCGGGAGGGAGGGTGAGCAGTGTCGGGGGGGAGGGTGAGCAGTGTCGGGAGGGAGGGTGAGCAGTGTCGGGGGGGAGGGTGAGCAGTGTTGAGCGGGAGGGTGAGCAGTGTCGGGGGGGAGGGTGAGCAGTGTCGGGAGGGAGGGTGAGCAGTGTCGGGGGGGGGTGGTGAGCAGTGTTGAGGGGGAGGGTGAGCAGTGTCGGGAGGGAGGGTGAGCAGTGTCGGGGGGGAGGGTGAGCAGTTTCGGGGGGGGAGGGAGAACAGTGTCGGGGGGGAGGGTGAGCAGGGTCGGGGGGGAGGGTGAGCAGTGTCAGGGGGGAGGGTGAGCAGTGTCAGCAGGGAGGGTGAGCAGCGTCAGTGGGGGAGGGTGAGCAGTTTCGGGGGGGAGGGTGAGCAGTGTCGGAGCGGGGGGGTGAGCAGTGGGCGTGAGGCTGAGCATCTTCGGGGTGGGGTGGGTGAGCAGAGTTGGGGAGGGTGAGCAGTGTCCGGTGGGGGGGGGAGGGTGAACAGTGTCCGGTGGGGGTGGAGGGTGAACAGTGTCGGAGCGGGGTGGTGAGCAGTTTCAGTGGGGGGAGGGTGCGAATTGGCGGGGCGGGGAGGGTGAGCAGTGTCGGGGGGGAGGGTGAGCAGTGTCGGGGGGGGGAGGGTGAGCAGTGTCGGGGGGGGAGGGTGAGCAGTGTCGGGGGGGGAGGGTGAGCAGTGTCGGGGGGAGGGTGAGCAGTGGGGGGGTGAGGGTGAGCAGTGTCGGGGGGGAGGGTGAGCAGTTTCGGTGGGGGGAGGGTGAGCAGTTTCGGGCGGGAGTGTGAGCAGTGTCTGGGGTAGGGTGAGCAGTGGGGCGGGGGGAGGAGGGTGAGCAGTGTCGGGGGGGAGGGTGAGCAGTGTCGGGGGGGTGGGTGAGCAGTGTCGGGGGGATGGTGAGCAGTGTGAGGGGTAGGGTGAGCAGTGGCGGGGGGGAGGAGGGTGAGTAGTGTCGGGGGGGAGGGTGAGCAGTGTCGGGGGGGAGGGTGAGCATTGTCGGGGGGGAGGGTGAGCATTGTCGGGGGGAGGGTGAGCAGTGTCGGGGGAGGGTGAGCAGTGTCGGGGGGAAGGTGAGCAGTGTCGGGGGGGAGGGTGAGCAGTGTCGGGGGGGTGGGTGAGCAGTGTCGGTGGGGGAGGGTGAGCAGTGTCGGGGGGGATGGTGAGCAGTGTCGGGGGGGTGGGTGAGCAGTGTCGGCGGGGAGGGTGAGCAGTGTCGGGGGGGGAGGGTGAGCAGTGTCGGGGGGGAGGGTGAGCAGTGTCGGGGGGGAGGGTGAGCAGTGTCAGGGGGAGGGTGCGCAGTGTCGGGGGGGAGGGTGAGCAGTGTCGGGGGGGAGGGTGAGCAGTGTCGGCGGGAGGGTGACCTGTGTTGGGGGGGAGGGTGAGCAGTGTCGGGGGGGAGGGTGAGCAGTGTCGGGGGGAGGGTGACCTGTGTCGAGGGGGAGGGTGAGCAGTCGGGGGTCGAGTGTGAGCAGTTTCGGGGGGGAGGGTGAGCAGTGTCGGGGGGGAGGGTGAGCATTGTTGGGGGGGAGGGTGAGCAGTGTCGGAGCGGGGGTGTGAGCAGTTTCGGTGGGGGGAGGGTGAGCAGTCGGGGGTCGAGTGTGAGCAGTTTCGGGGGGGAGGGTGAGCAGTGTCGGGGGGGAGGGTGAGCAGTGGTGGGGGGGAGTGTGAGCAGTTTCGGGGGGGAGGGTGAGCAGTACGGGGGGCAAGTACGAGCAGTGTCAGGGGGGAGGGTGAGCAGTGTCAGGGGGGAGGGTGAGCGGGGTC
Source organism: Isurus oxyrinchus (assembly GCA_026770705.1). Classification (NCBI taxonomy): domain Eukaryota; kingdom Metazoa; phylum Chordata; class Chondrichthyes; order Lamniformes; family Lamnidae; genus Isurus; species Isurus oxyrinchus. The sequence goes on from JANJGN010003207.1 coordinate 48,091, forward strand.
AGGGTGGAGGGTGAGCAGCGTCAGTGGGGGAGGGTGAGCAGTGTCGGGGGGGAGAGTGACCTGTGTCGGGTGGGAGGGTGAGCAGGGTCGTGGGAGAGGGTGAGCAGTCGGGGGGTGAGGGTGAGCAGTGTTTGGGGGGAGTGTGAGCAGTGTCGGGGGGAGGGTGAGCAGTTTCGGGGGGGAGGGTGGGCAGTGTCGGAGCGGGGGGGTGAGCAGTGGGTGTGAGGGTGAGCATCTTCGGGGTGGGGTGGGTGAGCAGAGTTGGGGGAGGGTGAGCAGTGTCCGGTGGGGGGGGAGGGTGAACAGTGTCGGAGCGGGGTGGTGAGCAGTTTCAGTGGGGGGAGGGTGCGAATTGGCGGGGGGGGAGGGTGCGAAGTGGCGGCGGGGTGGGTGAGCAGTGTCGGGGGGGAGGGTGAGCAGTGTCGGGGGGGGAGGGTGAGCAGTGTCGGGGGGGGAGGGTGAGCAGTGTCGGGGGGAGCGTGAGCAGTGGGGGGGGTGAGGGTGAGCAGTGTCGGGGGGGATGGTGAGCAGTTTCGGTGGGGGGAGGGTGAGCAGTTTCGGGCGGGAGGGTGAGCAGTGTCGGGGGTAGGGTGAGCAGTGGAGGGGGGGGAGGAGGGTGAGCAGTGTCGGGGGGGAGGGTGAGCAGTGTCGGGGGGGTGGGTGAGCAGTGTCGGGGGGATGGTGAGCAGTGTCAGGGGTAGGGTGAGCAGTGGGGGGGGGGGAGGAGGGTGAGTAGTATCGGGGGGGAGGGTGAGCAGTGTCGGGGGGGAGGGTGAGCATTGTCGGGGGGAGGATGAGCAGTGTCGGGGGGAGGGTGAGCAGTGTCGGGGGGAGGGTGAGCAGTGTCGGGGGGGAGGGTGAGCAGTGTCGGGGGGGTGGGTGAGCAGTGTCGGGGGGGGAGGGTGAGCAGTGTCGGGGGGGAGGGTGAGCAGTGTCGGGGGGGTGGGTGAGCAGTGTCGGGGGGGAGGGTGAGCAGTGTCGGGGGGGAGGGTGAGCAGTGTCGGGGGGGAGGGTGAGCAGTGTCAGGGGGAGGGTGCGCAGTGTCGGGGGGGAGGGTGAGCAGTGTCGGGGGGGAGGGTGAGCAGTGTCGGGGGGAGGGTGACCTGTGTCGGGGGGGGAGGGTGAGCAGTGTCGGGGGGGAGGGTGAGCAGTGTCGGGGGGAGGGTGACCTGTGTCGGGGGGGAGGGTGAGCAGTCGGGGGTCGAGTGTGAGCAGTTTCGGGGGGGAGGGTGAGCAGTGTCGGGGGGGAGGGTGAGCAGT
>JANJGN010003208.1:0-49339 GCA_026770705.1 Isurus oxyrinchus
TGTCTAATTCCCACCCTCTCTCTTGTCTGATTCCCCCTCTCTCTTGTCTAATTCTCCCTCTCTCTCTTATCTAATTCCCCCCGTCTCTCTTGTCTAATTCCCCCTCTCACTTTTCTAATTCACCCTTTCTCTCTTGTCTAATAACCTCCTCTCTCTCTCTTGTCTAATTCCCCCTCTCTCTCGTGTCTAATACCCCCTCTCTCTCTTGTCTAATTCCCCCTCTCTCTTGTCTAATTCCCCCCTCCCTCTTGTCTATTTCCCCCCCTCTCTCTTGCCTAATTCCCCCCACTCTCTCTTGTCTAATTCCCTCCTCACTCTCTCTTGTCTAATTCCCCCTCTCTCTCTTGTCTAATTCTCTCCTCGCTCTCTCTTGTCTAATTCCCCCTCTCTCTCTTGTCTAATTCCCCCCCTCTCTGTTATCTAATTCCCCCCTCTCTCTTGTCTAATTTCCCCCTCTCTCTTGTCTAATTCACCCCCTCTCTCTTGACTAATTCCCTCCTCTCTCACTCTTGTCTAATTCCCCCACTCTCTCTTGTCTAATTCCCGCTCACCCTTATCTAATTCCCCCCTCTCTCTTCTCTAATTCCGTCAGTCTGTCTTGTCTAATTACACCCCCCCCCTCTCTTGTCTAATTTCCCCCACTCTCTTGTCTAATTCCCCCTCTCTCTCTCGTCTAATGCTCCCTCTCTCTCTTGTCTAATTCCCCCCTCTCTCTTGTCTAATTCCCCCTCTCTCTCTTGTCTAATTCCCCCTCTCCCTCTTGTCTAATTCCCCCTCTCTCTCTTGTCTAATTGCCCCCCTCTCTCTCTTCTCTAATTCCCCCCCTTTCTCTTGTCTAATTCCCCCTCTCTCTCTTGTCTAATTGCGCCTCTCTCTCTTGTCTAATTCCCTTCCCCTCTCTCTTGTCTAATATCCCCTCTCTCTTGTCTAATTCCCCCTCTCTCTCTTGTCTAATGCTCCCTCTCTCTCTTGTCTAATTCCCCCACTCTCTCTTGTCTAATTCCCCCACTCTCTCTTGTCTAATTACCCCCCTATCTCTTGTCTAATTCCCCCTCTCTCTCTTATCTAATTCCACCTCTCTCTCTTGTCTAATTTCCTTCTCCTCTCTCTATGCTAATATCCCCTCTCTCTTGTCTAATTCCCCCTCTCTCTTCTCTAATTCCCCCTTTCTCTCTTGTCTAATTCCCACCCTCTCTCTTGTCTGATTCCCCCTCTCTCTCGTCTAATGCTCCCTCTCTCTCTTGTCTAATTCCCCCCGTCTCTCTTGTCTAATTCCCCCTCTCACTTGTCTAATTCACCCTTTCTCTCTTGTCTAATAACCTCCTCTCTCTCTTGTCTAATTCCCCCTCTCTCTCGTGTCTAATACCCCCTCTCTCTCTTGTCTAATTCCCCCTCTCTCTTGTCTAATTCCCCCCTCCCTCTTGTCTATTTCCCCCCCTCTCTCTTGCCTAATTCCCCCCACTCTCTCTTGTCCAATTCCCTCCTCACTCTCTCTTGTCTAATTCCCCCTCTCTCTCTTGTCTAATACTCTCCTCGCTCTCTCTTGTCTAATTCCCCCTCTCTCTCTTGTCTAATTCCCCCCCCTCTCTGTTATCTAATTCCCCCCTCTCTCTTGTCTAATTTCCCCCTCTCTCTTGTCTAATTCACCCCCTCTCTCTTGACTAATTCCCTCCTCTCTCGGTCTTGTCTAATTCCCCCTCTCCCTTATCTAATTCCCCCCTCTCTCTTGTCTAATTCCGTCTGTCTGTCTTGTCTAATTCCCCCCCCCCTCTCTTGTCTAATTTCCCCCACTCTCTTGTCTAATTCCCCCTCTCTCTCTTGTCTAATGCTCCCTCTCTCTCTTGTCTAATTCCCCCCTTTCTCTTGTCTCATTCCCCCCTCTCTCTCTTGTCTAATTCCCCCCACTCTCTTGTCTAATTCCCCCCTCTCTCTCTTGTCTAATTCCCCCTCTCCCTCTTGTCTAATTCCCCCTCTCTCTCTTGTCTAATTGCCCCCCTCTCTCTCTTCTCTAATTCCCCCCCCCTTTCTCTTGTCTAATTCCCCCTCTCTCTCTTGTCTAATTGCGCCTCTCTCTCTTGTCTAATTCCCTTCCCCTCTCTCTTGTCTAATATCCCCTCTCTCTTGTTTAATTCCCCCTCTCTCTTGTCTAATTCCCCCCTCTCTCTTGTCTAATTCCCCCCTCTCTCTTGTCTAATTCCCCCCTCTCTCTTGTCTAATTCCGCGTCTCTCTCTTGTCTAATTCGCCCCTCTCTCTTGTCTAATTCCCCCCACTCTCTCTTGTCTAATTCCCTTCCCCTCTCTCTTGTCTAATTCCCCCCCCTCTCTCTTGTCTAATTCCCCCTCTCTCTTTTCTAATTCCCCCCTCTCTCTTGTCTAATTCCCTCCTCTCTCTTGTCTAATTCCCCCCCTCTCTCTTGTCTAATTCCCCGCTCTCTCTCTTGTCATTTTCCAACCTCTCTCTCTTGTCTAATTCCTCCCGTCTCTCTCTTGTCTAATTCCCCCTCTCTCTCTTGTCTAATATCCCCAACTCTCTTTTGTCTAATTCCCCCTCTCTCTTGTCTTATTCCCCCTCTCTCTTGTCTCCGTCCCACCTCTCTCTCTCTTGTCTAATTCCCCCCTCTCTGTCTTGTCTAATTCGCCCCCTCTCTCTTGTCTAATTCCCACCTCTCTGTTGTCTAATTCCCCCCTCTCTCTTGTCTAATTCCACCTATCTCTTGCCTAATTTCCCCCTCTCTCTTGTCTAATTCCCCCCTCTCTCTTGACTATTTCCCCCCTCTCTCTCTTGTCTAATTCCCTCCTCTCTCTCTCTTGTCTAATTCCCCCTCTCTCTCTTGTCTAATTCCCCCCCTCTCTTTTGCCTAATTCCCCCTCTCTCTTGTCTTATTCCCCCTCTCTCTTGTCTAATTCCCCCCCTCTCTCTTGTCTAATTCCACGTCTCTCTCCTGTCTAATTCCGCCTCTCTCTCTTGCCTAATTCCCTTCCCCTCTCTCTTGTCTAATATCCCCTCTCTCGTGTCTAATTCCCCCTCTCTCTTGTCTAATTCCCCCCTCTCTCTTGTCTAATTCCCTCCTCTCTCTTGTCTAATTCCCCCCTCTCTCTCTTGTCTAATTCCCCCCTCTCTCTTGTCTAATTCGCACTCTCTCTTGTCTAGTTCCCCCCTCTCTCTTGTCTAATTCCCCCCTCTCTCTCTTGGCAAATTCCCTCCTCTCTCTCTTGTCTAATTCCTCTCTCTCTAGTCTAATTACACCCCCACCGCCATCTCTCTTGTCTAATTGCTCCCTCTATCTTGTCTAAAACCCCCCTCTCTCTTGTCTAATTCCACCTCTCTCTCTTGTCTAATGCTCCCTCTGTCTCTGGTCTAATTCCCCCCACTATCTTCTCTAATTCCCTGCTCTCTCTCTTGTCTAATTCCCCCCCCTCTCTCGTGTCTAATTCCCCCCTCTCTCTCTTGTCTCATTCCCCTACTCTCTCTTGTCAAATGCTCCCTCTCTCTCTTGTCTAATTCCCCCCTCTCTCTTGTCTCATTCCCCCCTTTCTCTCTTGTCTAATTCCCCCGTCTCTCTTGTCTAATTCCCCCCTCTCTCTCTTGTCTAATTCCCCCCCTCTCTCTTGTCTAATTCCCCCTCTCACTCTTGTCTAATTCCCCAACTTTCTCTCTTGTCTAATTCCCCCTCTCTCTTGTCTAATTCCACCCTCCCTCTTGTCTAATTCCCCCCTCTCTCTTGTCTAATTCCCCCCGCTCTCTTGTCTAATTCTCCCCTCTCTCTTGTCTAATTCCCCCTCTCTCTTTTCTAATTCCCCCCTCTCTCTTGTCTAATTCCCTCCTCTCCATTGTCTAATTCCCCCCCCTCTCTCTTGTCTAATTCCCCGCTCTCTCTCTTGTCATTTTCCAACCTCTCTCTCTTGTCTAATTCCTCCCGTCTCTCTCTTGTCTAATTCCCCCTCTCTCTCTTGTCTAATATCCCCAACTCTCTTTTGTCTAATTCCCCCTCTCTCTTGTCTTATTCCCCCTCTCTCTTGTCTCCGTCCCTCCTCTCTCTCTCTTGTCTAATTCCCCCTCTCTGTCTTGTCTAATTCGGCCCCTCTCTCTTGTCTAATTCCCACCTCTCTGTTGTCTAATTCCCCCCTCTCTCTTGTCTATTTCCACCTATCTCTTGCCTAATTTCCCCCTCTCTCTTGTCTAATTCCCCCCTCTCTCTTGACTATTTCCCCCCCTCTCTCTCTTGTCTAATTCCCTCCTCTCTCTCTCTTGTCTAATTCCCCCTCTCTCTCTTGTCTAATTCCCCCCTCTCTTTTGCCTAATTCCCCCTCTTTCTTGTCTTATTCCCCCTCTCTCTTGTCAAATTCCCCCCTCTCTCTTGTCTAATTCCACCTCTCTCTCCTGTCTAATTCAGCCTCTCTCTCTTGCCTAATTCCCTTCCCCTCTCTCTTGTCTAATATCCCCTCTCTCGTGTCTAATTCCCCCTCTCTCTTGTCTAATTCCCCCCTCTCTCTTGTCTAATTCCCTCCTCTCTCTTGTCTAATTCCCCCCTCTCTCTCTTGTCTAATTCCCCCCTCTCTCTTGTCTAATTCGCACTCTCTCTTGTCTAGTTCCCCCCTCTCTCTTGTCTAATTCCCCCCTCTCTCTCTTGGCAAATTCCCTCCTCTCTCTCTTGTCTAATTCCTCTCTCTCTAGTCTAATTACACCCCCCCCCCCCCCCCCCATCTCTCTTGTCTAATTGCTCCCTCTATCTTGTCTAATTCCCCCCTCTCTCTTGTCTAATTCCACCTCTCTCTCTTGTCTAATGCTCCCTCTAACTCTGGTCTAATTCCCCCCTCTATCTTCTCTTATTCCCTGCTCTCTCTCTTGTCTAATTCCCCCCTCTCTCGTGTCTAATTCCCCCTTCTCTCTCTTGTCTAATTCCCCTACTCTCTCTTGTCTAATGCTCCCTCTCTCTCTTGTCTAATTCCCCCCCTCTCTCTTGTCTCATTCCCCCCTTTCTCTCTTGTCTAATTCCCCCCTCTCTCTTGTCTAATTCCCCCCTCTCTCTCTTGTCTAATTCCCCTACTCTCTCTTGTCTAATGCTCCCTCTCTCTCTTGTCTAATTCCCCCCTCTCTCTTGTCTCATTCCCCCCTTTCTCTCTTGTCTAATTCCCCCTCTCTCTCTTGTCTAATTCCCCAACTTTCTCTCTTGTCTAATTCCCCCTCTCTCTTGTCTAATTCCACCCTCCCTCTTGTCTAATTCCCCCCTCTCTGTTGTCTGATTCCCCCCCTCTCTCTCTTGTCTAATTCCCACCCTCTCTCTCTTGTCTAATTCCCTCACTGTCTCTTGTCTAATTCCCCCACTCTCTCTTGTCTAATTACCCCCCTATCTCTTGTCTAATTCCCCCTCTCTCTCTTGTCTAATTCCACCTCTCTCTCTTGTCTAATTTCCTTCTCCTCTCTCTATCCTAATATCCCCTCTCTCTTGTCTAATTCCCCCTCTCTCTTCTCTAATTCCCCCTCTCTCTCTTGTCTAATTCCCACCCTCTCTCTTGTCTGATTCCCCCTCTCTCTTGTCTAATTCTCCCTCTCTCTCTTGTCTAATTCCCCCCATCTCTCTTGTCTAATTCCCCCTCTCACTTGTCTAATTCACCCTTTCTCTCTTGTCTAATAACCTCCTCTCTCTCTCTTGTCTAATTCCCCCTATCTCTCGTGTCTAATACCCCCTCTCTCTCATGTCTAATTCCCACTCTCTCTTGTCTAATTCCCCCCTCCCTCTTGTCTATTTCCCCCCCTCTCTCTTGCCTAATTCCCCCCACTCTCTCTTGTCTAATTCCCTCCTCACTCTCTCTTGTCTAATTCCCCCTCTCTCTCTTGTCAAATTCTCTCCTCGCTCTCTCTTGTCTAATTCCCCCTCTCTCTCTTGTCTAATTCCCCCCCTCTCTGTTATCTAATTCCCCCCTCTCTCTTGTCTAATTTCCCCCTCTCTCTTGTCTAATTCACCCCCTCTCTCTTGACTAATTCCCTCCTCTCTCGCTCTTGTCTAATTCCCCCACTCTCTCTTGTCTAATTCCCCCTCTCCCTTATCTAATTCCCCCCTCTCTCTTGTCTAATTCCGTCTGTCTGTCTTGTCTAATTCCCCCCCCCTCTCTTGTCTAATTTCCCCCACTCTCTTGTCTAATTCCCCCCTCTCTCTTGTCTAATTCCCCCGTCTCTCTTGTCTAATTCCCCCCTCTCACTCTTGTCTAATTCCCTTCCCCTCTCTCTTGTCTAATTCCCCCCTCTCTCTCTTGTCTAATTCCCCCCTCTCTCGTGTCTAATTCCCCCCTCTATCTCTTGTCTAATTCCCCCCTCTCTCTTGTCTAATTCCCGCCTCTCTCTCTTGTCTAATTCCCCCTCTCTCTCTTGTCTAATTCACCCTCTCTCTCTTGTCTAATTTCCTTCTCCTCTCTCTATCCTAATATCCCCTCTCTCTTGTCTAATTCCCCCTCTCTCTTCTCTAATTCCCCCTCTCTCTCTTGTCTAATTCCCACCCTCTCTCTTGTCTGATTCCCCCTCTCTCTTGTCTTCTCTCTCTTGTCTAATTCCCCCGTCTCTCTTGTCTAATTCCCCCTCTCACTTGTCTAATTCACCCTTTCTCTCTTGTCTAATAACCTCCTCTCTCTCTCTTGTCTAATTCCCCTCTCTCTCGTGGTCTAATACCCCTCTCTCTCTTGTCTAATTCCCCCTCTCTCTTGTCTAATTCCCCCCCTCCCTCTTGTCTATTTCCCCCCCTCTCTCTTGCCTAATTCCCCCCACTCTCTCATGTCTAATTCCCCCACTCTCTCTTGTCTAATTCCACGTCTCTCTCCTGTCTAATTCCGCCTCTCTCTCTTGCCTAATTCCCTTCCCCTCTCTCTTGTCTAATATCCCCTCTCTCGTGTCTAATTCCCCCTCTCTCTTGTCTAAATTCCCCCCTCTCTCTTGTCTAATTCCCTCCTCTCTCTTGTCTAATTCCCCCCTCTCTCTCTTGTCTAATTCCCCCCTCTCTCTTGTCTAATTCGCACTCTCTCTTGTCTAGTTCCCCCCTCTCTCTTGTCTAATTCCCCCCCTCTCTCTCTTGGCAAATTCCCTCCTCTCTCTCTTGTCTAATTCCTCTCTCTCTAGTCTAATTACACCCCCACCGCCATCTCTCTTGTCTAATTGCTCCCTCTATCTTGTCTAAAACCCCCCTCTCTCTTGTCTAATTCCACCTCTCTCTCTTGTCTAATGCTCCCTCTGTCTCTGGTCTAATTCCCCCCACTATCTTCTCTAATTCCCTGCTCTCTCTCTTGTCTAATTCCCCCCTCTCTCGTGTCTAATTCCCCCCTCTCGTCTCTGTGTCTCATTCCCCTACTCTCTCTTGTCAAATGCTCCCCTCTCTCTCTTGTCTAATTCCCCCCTCTCTCTTGTCTCATTCCCCCTTTCTCTCTTGTCTAATTCCCCCGTCTCTCTTGTCTAATTCCCCCCTCTCTCTCTTGTCTAATTCCCCCCCTCTCTCTTGTCTAATTCCCCCTCTCACTCTTGTCTAATTCCCCAACTTTCTCTCTTGTCTAATTCCCCTCTCTCTTGTCTAATTCCACCCTCCCTCTTGTCTAATTCCCCCCTCTCTCTGTCTAATTCCCCCCCGCTCTCTTGTCTAATTCTCCCCTCTCTCTTGCTAATTTCCCCCTCTCTCTTTTCTAATTCCCCCCTCTCTCTTGTCTAATTCCCTCCTCTCCATTGTCTAATTCCCCCCCTCTCTCTTGTCTTAATTCCCCGCTCTCTCTCTTGTCATTTTCCAACCTCTCTCTCTTGTCTAATTCCTCCGTCCTCTCTCTTGTCTAATTCCCCTCTCTCTCTTGTCTAATATCCCCAACTCTCTTTTGTCTAATTCCCCCTCTCTCTTGTCTTATTCCCCCTCTCTCTTGTCTCCGTCCCTCCTCTCTCTCTCTTGTCTAATTCCCCCTCTCTGTCTTGTCTAATTCGGCCCCTCTCTCTTGTCTAATTCCCACCTCTCTGTTGTCTAATTCCCCCCTCTCTCTTGTCTATTTCCACCTATCTCTTGCCTAATTTCCCCCTCTCTCTGTCCTAATTCCCCCCTCTCTCTTGACTATTTCCCCCCCTCTCTCTCTTGTCTAATTCCTCCTCTCTCTCTCTTGTCTAATTCCCCCTCTCTCTCTTGTCTAATTCCCCCCTCTCTTTTGCCTAATTCCCCCTCTCTCTTGTCTTATTCCCCCTACTCTCTTGTCAAATTCCCCCCTCTCTCTTTGTCTAATTCCACCTCTCTCTCCTGTCTAATTCAGGCCTCTCTCTCTTGCCTAATTCCCTTCCCCTCTCTCTTGTCTAATATCCCCTCTCTCGTGTCTAATTCCCCCTCTCTCTTGTCTAATTCCCCCCTCTCTCTTGTCTAATTCCCTCCTCTCTCTTGTCTAATTCCCCCCTCTCTCTCTTGTCTAATTCCCCCCCTCTCTCTTGTCTAATTCGCACTCTCTCTTGTCTAGTTCCCCCCCTCTCTCTTGTCTAATTCCCCCCTCTCTCTCTTGGCAAATTCCCTCCTCTCTCTCTTGTCTAATTCCTCTCTCTCTAGTCTAATTACACCCCCCCCCCCATCTCTCTTGTCTAATTGCTCCCTCTATCTTGTCTAATGTCCCCCCCTCTCTCTTGTCTAATCTTCACCTCTCTCTCTTGTCTAATGCTCCCATCTAACTCTGGTCTAATTCCCCCCTCTATCTTCTCTAATTCCCTGCTCTCTCCTCTTGTCTAATTCCCCCCTCTCTCGTGTCTAATTCCCCCTTCTCTCTCTTGTCTAATTCCCCTACTCTCTCTTGTCTAATGCTCCCTCTCTCTCTTGTCTAATTCCCCCCTCTCTCTTGTCTCATTCCCCCCTTTCTCTCTTGTCTAATTCCCCCCCTCTCTCTGTGGTCTAATTCCCCCCTCTCTCTCTTGTCTAATTCCCCTACTCTCTCTTGTCTAATGCTCCCTCTCTCTCTTGTCTAATTCCCCCCTCTCTCCTTGTCTCATTCCCCCCTTTCTCTCTTGTCTAATTCCCCCTCTCTCTCTTGTCTAATTCCCAACTTTCTCTCTGTCTAATTCCCCCTCTCTCTTGTCTAATTCCACCCTCCCTCTTGTCTAATTCCCCCCTCTCTGTTGTCTTGATTCCCCCCCCTCTCTCTCTTGTCTAATTCCCACCCTCTCTCTCTTGTCTAATTCCCTCACTGTCTCTTGTCTAATTCCCCCACTCTCTCTTGTCTAATTACCCCCCTATCTCTTGTCTAATTCCCCCTCTCTCTCTTGTCTAATTCCACCTCTCTCTCTCTTGTCTAATTTCCTTCTCCTCTCTCTATCCTAATATCCCCTCTCTCTTGTCTAATTCCCCCTCTCTCTTCTCTAATTCCCCCTCTCTCTCTTGTCTAATTCCCACCCTCTCTCTTGTCTGATTCCCCCCTCTCTCTTGTCTAATTCTCCCTCTCTCTCTTGTCTAATTCCCCCCATCTCTCTTGTCTAATTCCCCCTCTCACTTGTCTAATTCACCCTTTCTCTCTTGTCTAATAACCTCCTCTCTCTCTCTGTCTAATTCCCCCTATCTCTCGTGTCTAATACCCCCTCTCTCTCATGTCTAATTCCCACTCTCTCTTGTCTAATTCCCCCCTCCCTCTTGTCTATTTCCCCCCCTCTCTCTTGCCTAATTCCCCCCACTCTCTCTTGTCTAATTCCCTCCTCACTCTCTCTTGTCTAATTCCCCCTCTCTCTCTTGTCAAATTCTCTCCTCGCTCTCTCTTGTCTAATTCCCCCTCTCTCTCTTGTCTAATTCCCCCCCTCTCTGTTATCTAATTCCCCCCTCTCTCTTGTCTAATTTCCCCCTCTCTCTTGTCTAATTCACCCCCTCTCTCTTGACTAATTCCCTCCTCTCTCGCTCTTGTCTAATTCCCCCACTCTCTCTTGTCTAATTCCCCCTCTCCCTTATCTAATTCCCCCCTCTCTCTTGTCTAATTCCGTCTGTCTGTCTTGTCTAATTCCCCCCCCCCCTCTCTTGTCTAATTTCCCCCACTCTCTTGTCTAATTCCCCCCTCTCTCTTGTCTAATTCCCCCGTCTCTCTTGTCTAATTCCCCCCTCTCACTCTTGTCTAATTCCCTTCCCCTCTCTCTTGTCTAATTCCCCCCCTCTCTCTCTTGTCTAATTCCCCCCCTCTCTCGTGTCTAATTCCCCCCTCTATCTCTTGTCTAATTCCCCCCTCTCTCTTGTCTAATTCCCGCCTCTCTCTCTTGTCTAATTCCCCCTCTCTCTCTTGTCTAATTCACCCTCTCTCTCTTGTCTAATTTCCTTCTCCTCTCTCTATCCTAATATCCCCTCTCTCTTGTCTAATTCCCCCTCTCTCTTCTCTAATTCCCCCTCTCTCTCTTGTCTAATTCCCACCCTCTCTCTTGTCTGATTCCCCCTCTCTCTTGTCTAATTCTCCCTCTCTCTCTTGTCTAATTCCCCCCGTCTCTCTTGTCTAATTCCCCCTCTCACTTGTCTAATTCACCCTTTCTCTCTTGTCTAATAACCTCCTCTCTCTCTGTTGTCTAATTCCCCTCTCTCTCGTGTCTAATACCCCCTCTCTCTCTTGTCTAATTCCCCCTCTCTCTTGTCTAATTCCCCCCTCCCTCTTGTCTATTTCCCCCCCTCTCTCTTGCCTAATTCCCCCCACTCTCTCTTGTCTAATTCCCTCCTCACTCTCTCTTGTCTAATTCCCCCTCTCTCTCTTGTCTAATTCTCTCCTCGCTCTCTCTTGTCTAATTCCCCCTCTCTCTCTTGTCTAATTCCCCCCCCTCTCTGTTATCTAATTCCCCCCTCTCTCTTGTCTAATTTCCCCCTCTCTCTTGTCTAATTCACCCCCTCTCTCTTGACTAATTCCCTCCTCTCTCGCTCTTGTCTAATTCCCCCACTCTCTCTTGTCTAATTCCCCCTCTCCCTTATCTAATTCCCCCCTCTCTCTTGTCTAATTCCGTCTGTCTGTCTTGTCTAATTCCCCCCCCCCTCTTGTCTAATTTCCCCCACTCTCTTGTCTAATTCCCCCCTCTCTCTTGTCTAATTCCCCCGTCTCTCTTGTCTAATTCCCCCCTCTCACTCTTGTCTAATTCCCTTCCCCTCTCTCTTGTCTAATTCCCCCCTCTCTCTCTTGTCTAATTCCCCCCTCTCTCGTGTCTAATTCCCCCCTCTCTCTCTTGTCTAATTCCCCCCTCTCTCTCTTGTCTAATTCCCCCTCTCTCTCTTGTCTAATTCACCCTCTCTCTCTTGTCTAATTCCCCAAATTTCTCTCTTGTCTAATTCCCCCTCTCTCTTGTCTAATTCCCCCCTCCCTCTTGTCTAATTCCCCCCTCTCTCTTGTCTAATTCCCCCACTCTCTCACTTGTCTAATTCACTCCTCTCTCTCTCTTGTATAATTCCACCTCTCTCTTGACTAATTCCGCCTCTCTCTCTTGTTGAATTCCCTTCCCCTCTCTCTTGTTTAATATCACCTCTCTCTTGTTTAATATCCCCTCTCTCTTGTCTAATTCCCCCTCTCTCTTGTCTAATTCCCCCTCTCTCTTGTCTAATTCCCCCCTTCTCTCTCTTGTGTAATTCCCCCTCTAACTCTTGTCTAATTCCCCCTCTCTCTTGTCTAATTCCCTCTCTCTCTTGTCTAATTCCGCCTCTCTCTCTTGTCGAATTCCCTTCCCCTCTCTCTTGTTTAATATCCCCTCTCGCTTGTTTAATATCCGCTCTCTCTTGTCGAATTCCCTTCCCCTCTCTCTTGTCTAATATCCCCTCTCTCTTGTTTAATTCCCCCTCTCTCTTGTCTAATTCCCCCCTCTCTCTTGTCTAATTCCCCCCTCTCTCTTGTCTAATTCCCCCCTCTCTCTTGTCTAATTCCGCGTCTCTCTCTTGTCTAATTCGCCCCTCTCTCTTGTCTAATTCCCCCCACTCTCTCTTGTCTAATTCCCTTCCCCTCTCTCTTGTCTAATTCCCCCCCTCTCTCTTGTCTAATTCCCACTCTCTCTTTTCTAATTCCCCCCTCTCTCTTGTCTAATTCCCTCCCTTCTCTTGTCTAATTCCCCCCCTCTCTCTTGTCTAATTCCCCGCTCTCTCTCTTGTCATTTTCCAACCTCTCTCTCTTGTCTAATTCCTCCCGTCTCTCTCTTGTCTAATTCCCCCTCTCTCTCTTGTCTAATATCCCCAACTCTCTTTTGTCTAATTCCCCCTCTCTCTTGTCTTATTCCCCCTCTCTCTTGTCTCCGTCCCACCTCTCTCTCTCTTGTCTAATTCCCCCTCTCTGTCTTGTCTAATTCGCCCCCTCTCTCTTGTCTAATTCCCACCTCTCTGTTGTCTAATTCCCCCCTCTCTCTTGTCTAATTCCACCTATCTCTTGCCTAATTTCCCCCTCTCTCTTGTCTAATTCCCCCCTCTCTCTTGACTATTTCCCCCCCTCTCTCTCTTGTCTAATTCCCTCCTCTCTCTCTCTTGTCTAATTCCCCCTCTCCCTCTTGTCTAATTCCCCCCTCTCTTTTGCCTAATTCCCCCTCTCTCTTGTCTTATTCCCCCTCTCTCTTGTCTAATTCCCCCCCTCTCTCTTGTCTAATTCCACCTCTCTCTCCTGTCTAATTCCGCCTCTCTCTCTTGCCTAATTCCCTTACCCTCTCTCTTGTCTAATATCCCCTCTCTCGTGTCTAATTCCCCCTCTCTCTTGTCTAATTCCCCCCTCTCTCTTGTCTAATTCCCTCCTCTCTCTTGTCTAATTCCCCCCTCTCTCTCTTGTCTAATTCCCCCCTCTCTCTTGTCTAATTCGCACTCTCTCTTGTCTAGTTCCCCCCTCTCTCTTGTCTAATTCCCCCCTCTCTCTCTTGGCAAATTCCCTCCTCTCTCTCTTGTCTAATTCCTCTCTCTCTAGTCTAATTACACCCCCACCGCCATCTCTCTTGTCTAATTGCTCCCTCTATCTTGTCTAATTCCCCCCTCTCTCTTGTCTAATTCCACCTCTCTCTCTTGTCTAATGCTCCCTCTGTCTCTGGTCTAATTCCCCCCACTATCTTCTCTAATTCCCTGCTCTCTCTCTTGTCTAATTCCCCCCTCTCTCGTGTCTAATTCCCCCCTCTCTCTCTTGTCTCATTCCCCTACTCTCTCTTGTCTAATGCTCCCTCTCTCTCTTGTCTAATTCCCCCCTCTCTCTTGTCTCATTCCCCCCTTTCTCTCTTGTCTAATTCCCCCCTCTCTCTTGTCTAATTCCCCCCTCTCTCTCTTGTCTAATTCCCCCCCTCTCTCTTGTCTAATTCCCCCTCTCACTCTTGTCTAATTCCCCAACTTTCTCTCTTGTCTAATTCCCCCTCTCTCTTGTCTAATTCCACCCTCCCTCTTGTCTAATTCCCCCCTCTCTCTTGTCTAATTCCCCCCGCTCTCTTGTCTAATTCCCTCCTCTCCATTGTCTAATTCCCCCCCTCTCTCTTGTCTAATTCCCCGCTCTCTCTCTTGTCATTTTCCAACCTCTCTCTCTTGTCTAATTCCTCCCGTCTCTCTCTTGTCTAATTCCCCCTCTCTCTCTTGTCTAATATCCCCAACTCTCTTTTGTCTAATTCCCCCTCTCTCTTGTCTTATTCCCCCTCTCTCTTGTCTCCGTCCCTCCTCTCTCTCTCTTGTCTAATTCCCCCTCTCTGTCTTGTCTAATTCGCCCCCTCTCTCTTGTCTAATTCCCACCTCTCTGTTGTCTAATTCCCCCCTCTCTCTTGTCTAATTCCCCCCTCTCTCTTGACTATTTCCCCCCCTCTCTCTCTTGTCTAATTCCCTCCTCTCTCTCTCTTGTCTAATTCCCCCTCTCTCTCTTGTCTAATTCCCCCCTCTCTTTTGCCTAATTCCCCCTCTCTCTTGTCTTATTCCCCCTCTCTCTTGTCAAATTCCCCCCTCTCTCTTGTCTAATTCCACCTCTCTCTCCTGTCTAATTCAGCCTCTCTCTCTTGCCTAATTCCCTTCCCCTCTCTCTTGTCTAATATCCCCTCTCTCGTGTCTAATTCCCCCTCTCTCTTGTCTAATTCCCCCCTCTCTCTTGTCTAATTCCCTCCTCTCTCTTGTCTAATTCCCCCCTCTCTCTCTTGTCTAATTCCCCCCTCTCTCTTGTCTAATTCGCACTCTCTCTTGTCTAGTTCCCCCCTCTCTCTTGTCTAATTCCCCCCTCTCTCTCTTGGCAAATTCCCTCCTCTCTCTCTTGTCTAATTCCTCTCTCTCTAGTCTAATTACACCCCCCCCCAATCTCTCTTGTCTAATTGCTCCCTCTATCTTGTCTAATTCCCCCCTCTCTCTTGTCTAATTCCACCTCTCTCTCTTGTCTAATGCTCCCTCTGTCTCTGGTCTAATTCCCCCCTCTATCTTCTCTAATTCCCTGCTCTCTCTCTTGTCTAATTCCCCCCTCTCTCGTGTCTAATTCCCCCCTCTCTCTCTTGTCTAATTCCCCTACTCTCTCTTGTCTAATGCTCCCTCTCTCTCTTGTCTAATTCCCCCCTCTCTCTTGTCTCATTCCCCCCTTTCTCTCTTGTCTAATTTCCCCCTCTCTCTTGTCTAATTCCCCCCTCTCTCTCTTGTCTAATTCCCCTACTCTCTCTTGTCTAATGCTCCCTCTCTCTCTTGTCTAATTCCCCCCTCTCTCTTGTCTCATTCCCCCCTTTCTCTCTTGTCTAATTCCCCCTCTCTCTCTTGTCTAATTCCCCAACTTTCTCTCTTGTCTAATTCCCCCTCTCTCTTGTCTAATTCCACCCTCCCTCTTGTCTAATTCCCCCCTCTCTGTTGTCTGATTCCCCCCCTCTCTCTCTTGTCTAATTCCCACCCTCTCTCTCTTGTCTAATTCCCTCACTGTCTCTTGTCTAATTCCCCCACTCTCTCTTGTCTAATTACCCCCCTATCTCTTGTCTAATTCCCCCTCTCTCTCTTGTCTAATTCCACCTCTCTCTCTTGTCTAATTTCCATCTCCTCTCTCTATCCTAATATCCCCTCTCTCTTGTCTAATTCCCCCTCTCTCTTCTCTAATTCCCCCTCTCTCTCTTGTCTAATTCCCACCCTCTCTCTTGTCTGATTCCCCCTCTCTCTTGTCTAATTCTCCCTCTCTCTCTTGTCTAATTCCCCCCATCTCTCTTGTCTAATTCCCCCTCTCACTTGTCTAATTCACCCTTTCTCTCTTGTCTAATAACCTCCTCTCTCTCTCTTGTCTAATTCCCCCTATCTCTCGTGTCTAATACCCCCTCTCTCTCTTGTCTAATTCCCACTCTCTCTTGTCTAATTCCCCCCTCCCTCTTGTCTATTTCCCCCCCTCTCTCTTGCCTAATTCCCCCCACTCTCTCTTGTCTAATTCCCTCCTCACTCTCTCTTGTCTAATTCCCCCTCTCTCTCTTGTCAAATTCTCTCCTCGCTCTCTCTTGTCTAATTCCCCCTCTCTCTCTTGTCTAATTCCCCCCCTCTCTGTTATCTAATTCCCCCCTCTCTCTTGTCTAATTTCCCCCTCTCTCTTGTCTAATTCACCCCCTCTCTCTTGACTAATTCCCTCCTCTCTCGCTCTTGTCTAATTCCCCCACTCTCTCTTGTCTAATTCCCCCTCTCCCTTATCTAATTCCCCCCTCTCTCTTGTCTAATTCCGTCTGTCTGTCTTGTCTAATTCCCCCCCCCTCTCTTGTCTAATTTCCCCCACTCTCTTGTCTAATTCCCCCCTCTCTCTTGTCTAATTCCCCCGTCTCTCTTGTCTAATTCCCCCCTCTCACTCTTGTCTAATTCCCTTCCCCTCTCTCTTGTCTAATTCCCCCCCTCTCTCTCTTGTCTAATTCCCCCCTCTCTCGTGTCTAATTCCCCCCTCTATCTCTTGTCTAATTCCCCCCTCTCTCTTGTCTAATTCCCGCCTCTCTCTCTTGTCTAATTCCCCCTCTCTCTCTTGTCTAATTCACCCTCTCTCTCTTGTCTAATTTCCTTCTCCTCTCTCTATCCTAATATCCCCTCTCTCTTGTCTAATTCCCCCTCTCTCTTCTCTAATTCCCCCTCTCTCTCTTGTCTAATTCCCACCCTCTCTCTTGTCTGATTCCCCCTCTCTCTTGTCTAATTCTCCCTCTCTCTCTTGTCTAATTCCCCCCGTCTCTCTTGTCTAATTCCCCCTCTCACTTGTCTAATTCACCCTTTCTCTCTTGTCTAATAACCTCCTCTCTCTCTCTTGTCTAATTCCCCTCTCTCTCGTGTCTAATACCCCCTCTCTCTCTTGTCTAATTCCCCCTCTCTCTTGTCTAATTCCCCCCTCCCTCTTGTCTATTTCCCCCCCTCTCTCTTGCCTAATTCCCCCCACTCTCTCTTGTCTAATTCCCTCCTCACTCTCTCTTGTATTAATTCCCCCTCTCTCTCTTGTCTAATTCTCTCCTCGCTCTCTCTTGTCTAATTCCCCCTCTCTCTCTTGTCTAATTCCCCCCCTCTCTGTTATCTAATTCCCCCCTCTCTCTTGTCTAATTTCCCCCTCTCTCTTGTCTAATTCACCCCCTCTCTCTTGACTAATTCCCTCCTCTCTCGCTCTTGTCTAATTCCCCCACTCTCTCTTGTCTAATTCCCCCTCTCCCTTATCTAATTCCCCCCTCTCTCTTGTCTAATTCCGTCTGTCTGTCTTGTCTAATTCCCCCCCCCTCTTGTCTAATTTCCCCCACTCTCTTGTCTAATTCCCCCCTCTCTCTTGTCTAATTCCCCCGTCTCTCTTGTCTAATTCCCCCCTCTCACTCTTGTCTAATTCCCTTCCCCTCTCTCTTGTCTAATTCCCCCCTCTCTCTCTTGTCTAATTCCCCCCTCTCTCGTGTCTAATTCCCCCCTCTCTCTCTTGTCTAATTCCCCCCTCTCTCTTGTCTAATTCCCCCCTCTCTCTCTTGTCTAATTCCCCCTCTCTCTCTTGTCTAATTCCCCCTATCTCTCGTGTCTAATACCCCCTCTCTCTCTTGTCTAATTCCCACTCTCTCTTGTCTAATTCCCCCCTCCCTCTTGTCTATTTCCCCCCCTCTCTCTTGCCTAATTCCCCCCACTCTCTCTTGTCTAATTCCCTCCTCACTCTCTCTTGTCTAATTCCCCCTCTCTCTCTTGTCAAATTCTCTCCTCGCTCTCTCTTGTCTAATTCCCCCTCTCTCTCTTGTCTAATTCCCCCCGTCTCTCTTGTCTAATTCCGTCTCTCTCTCTTGTCTAATTCCCCCCCCTCTCTTGTCTAATTCCCCCCGCACTCTTGTCTAATTCCCCCCTCTCTCTTGTCTAATTGCCCCCTCTCTCTTGTCTAATTCCCCCCTCTCTCTCTTGTCTAATTCCCTTCCCCTCTCTCTTGTCTTATTCCCCCCCTCTCTCTTGTCTAATTCCCCCTCTCTCTTGTCTAATTCCCCCATCTCTCTTGTCTAATTCCCTCCTCTCTCTTGCCTAATTCCCTCCCTCTTTCTATTGTCTAATTCCCCCCTCTCTCTTGTCTAATTCGCCCTCTCTCTTGCCTAGTTCCCCCTCTCTCTTGTCTAATTCCCCCCTCTCTCTCTGTCAAATTCCCCCCGCTCTCTCTTGTCTAATTCCCCTCCTCTCTCTTGTGTAATTCCCCCTCTCTCTCTTGTCTAATTCCCCCTCTCTCTGTTGTCCAATTCCCCCCATCTCTCTTGTCTAATTCCCCCCAGTCTCTCTTGTCTAATTCCCCCCTCTCTCTTGTCCAATTCCCCCGTCTCTCTCTTGTCTAATTCCCCCCACTCTCTTGTCCAATTGCCCCGTCTCTCTCATGTCTAATTCCCCTTTCTCTCTTGTCTAATTCCCCCAACTCTCTTGTCTAATTCCCCCTCTCTCTCTTGTCTAATTCCCCCCCCTCTCTCTTGTCTAATTATCCCCTCTCTCTCTTGTCTAATTTAGCCTCTCTCTTGTCTAATTCCCCCCTCTCTCTTGTCCAATTCCCCCCCACTCTCTTTTCTAATTCCCCCCTCTCTCCTGTCTAATTCCCACTCTCTCTCTTGTCTTATTCCCCTCTCTTTTCTAATTCCCCCTCTTTCTTGTATAATTCCCCCCTCTCTCTCTTGTCTAATTCCCCTCTCTATTGTCTAATTTATCCCCATCTCTCTTGTCTAATTCCTCCCTCTATCAAGTCTAATTTCCCCCTCTCTCTTTTCTAATTCCCCCACTCTCTCTTGTCTAATGCTCCCTCTCTCTCTTATCTAATTCCCCCAATCTCTCTTGCCTAATGCTCCCTCTGTCTCTGGTCTAATTCCCCCCTCAATCTTCTCTAATTCCCCCCTCTCTCTCTTGTCTAATTCCCCCCTCTCTCTTGTCTAATTCCCCCCTCTCTTTCTTGTCAAATTCCCCTACTCTCTCTTGTCTAATTCCCCCTCTCTCTCTTGTCTAATTCCCCCCCCCTCTCTTGTCTAATTCCCCCTCTCTCTTGTCTAATTCCCCCCCTCTCTCTCTTGACTCATTCCCCCCTCTCTCTTGTCTAATTCCTCCCTCTCTCTTGTCTAATTCCCCCCTCTCTCTTGTCTCATTCCCCCTCTCTTTCTTTTCTAATGCTCCCTCTCTCTCTTGTCTAATTCCCCCCTCTCTCTTGTCTAATTCCCCGCTCTCTCTCTTGTCTAATTCCCCCTCTCTCTCTTGTCTAATTCCCCCTCTCTCTCTTGTCTAATTCCTCCCCTCTCTCTCTTCTCTAATTCCCCCTCTCTGTTGTCTAATTCCCCCCTCCCTCTTGTCTAATTCCCCCCTCTCTCTTGTCTAATTCCCCCACTCTCTCACTTGTCTTATTCCCTCCTCTCTCTCTCATGTCTCATTCCCCCTCTCTCTGCTGTCTAATTCCCACCCTCTATCTTGCCTGATTCCCCCTCTCTCTCTTGTCTAATTCCGCCTCTCTCTCTTGCCTAATTCCCTTCCCCTCTCTCTTGTCTAATATCCCCACTCTCTTGTCTAATTCCCCCTCTCTCTTGTCTAATTCCCCACTCTCTCTTGTCTAATTCCCCCCTCTCTCTTGACTAATTCCCCCCTCTCTCTAGTCTAATTCCGCCTCTCTCTCTTGTCTAATTCCCCCCTCTCTCTTGTCTAATTCCCCTCTCTCTTGTCTAATTGACCCCCCCGCTCTTGTCTAATTCGCCACTCTCTCTTGTCTAATTCCCCCCACTCTCTCTCTTGTCTAATTCCCCCCTCTCTCTTGTCTAATTCGTACTCTCTCTCTTGTCTAATTCAACCCCCCTCTCTTGTCTAATTTCCTCCACTCTCTTGTCTAATTCCTCCCTCTCTCTCGTCTAATTCCCCCGTCTCTCTTGTCTAATTCCCCCCTCTCACTCTTGTCTAATTCCCTTCCCCTCTCTCTTGTCTAATTCCCCCCTCTCTCTCTTGTCTAATTCCCCCCTCTCTCGTGTCTAATTCCCCCCTCTCTCTCTTGTCTAATTCCCCCCTCTCTCTTGTCTAATTCCCCCCTCTCTGTTGTCTAATTCCCCCTCTCTCTCTTGTCTAATTCCTCCCCTCTCTCTCTTCTCTAATTCCCCCTCTCTGTTGTCTAATTCCCCCCTCCCTCTTGTCTAATTCCCCCCTCTCTCTTGTCTAATTCCCCCACTCTCTCACTTGTCTAATTCCCTCCTCTCTCTCTCTTGTCTAATTCCCCCTCTCTCTGCTGTCTAATTCCCACCCTCTATCTTGTCTGATTCCCCCTCTCTCTCTTGTCTAATTCCGCCTCTCTCTCTTGCCTAATTCCCTTCCCCTCTCTCTTGTCTAATATCCCCACTCTCTTGTCTAATTCCCCCTCTCTCTTGTCTAATTCCCCACTCTCTCTTGTCTAATTCCCCCCTCTCTCTAGTCTAATTCCCACCCTCTCTCTTGTCTAATTCCCCCTCTCTCTTGTCTAATTCCCCCCTCTCTCTAGTCTAATTCCGCCTCTCTCTCTTGTCTAATTCCCCCCTCTCTCTTGTCTAATTCTCCCTCTCTCTCTTGTCTAATTCCCCCCGTCTCTCTTGTCTAATTCCCCCTCTCACTTCTCTAATTCATCCCTCTCTCTCTTGTCTAATAACCTCCTCTCTCTCTCTTGTCTATTCACCCTCTCTCTCGTGTCTAATACACCCTCTCCCTCTTGTCTAATTCCCCCTCTCTCTTGTCTAATTCCCCCCTCTCTCTTGTCTAATTCCCCCCCTCTCTCTTGCCTAATTCCCCCCACTCTCTCTTGTCTAATTCCCTCCTCACTCTCACTTGTCTAATTCCCCCTCTCTCTCTTGTCTAATTCCCTCCTTTCTCTCTCTTGTCTAATTACCCCTCTCTCTATTGTCTAATTCCCCCCCTCTCTCTTATCTAATTCCCCCCTCTCTCTTGTCTAATTCCGTCTCTCTCTCTTTTCTAATTCCCCCCCCCCGTCTCTTGTCTAATTCCCCCCACTCTCTTGTCTAATTCCCCTCTCTCGCTTGTCTAATTGCCCCCACTCTCTTGTCTAATTCCCCCCTCTCTCTTGTCTAATTCCCCCGTCTCTCTTGTCTAATTCCCCCCTCTCACTCTTGTCTAATTCCCTTCCCCTCTCTCTTGTCTAATTCCCCCCTCTCTCTCTTGTCTAATTCCCCCCTCTCTCGTGTCTAATTCCCCCCTCTCTCTCTTGTCTAATTCCCCCCTCTCTCTTGTCTAATTCCCCCCTCTCTCTCTTGTCTAATTCCCCCTCTCTCTCTTGTCTAATTCACCCTCTCTCTCTTGTCTAATTCCCCAAATTTCTCTCTTGTCTAATTCCCCCTCTCTCTTGTCTAATTCCCCCCTCCCTCTTGTCTAATTCCCCCCTCTCTCTTGTCTAATTCCCCCACTCACTCACTTGTCTAATTCACTCCTCTCTCTCTCTTGTATAATTCCACCTCTCTCTTGTTTAATATCCCCTCTCTCTTGTCTAATTCCCCCTCTCTCTTGTCTAATTCCCCCTCTCTCTTGTCTAATTCCCCCCTTCTCTCTCTTGTCTAATTCCCCCTCTAACTCTTGTCTAATTCCCCCTCTCTCTTGTCTAATTCCCTCTCTCTCTTGTCTAATTCCGCCTCTCTCTCTTGTCGAATTCCCTTCCCCTCTCTCTTGTTTAATATCCCCTCTCGCTTGTTTAATATCCGCTCTCTCTTGTCGAATTCCCTTCCCCTCTCTCTTGTTTAATATCACCTCTCTCTTGTTTAATATCCCCTCTCTCTTGTCTAATTCCCCCTCTCTCTTGTCTAATTCCCCCTCTCTCTTGTCTAATTCCCCCCTTCTCTCTCTTGTCTAATTCCCCCCCTAACTCTTGTCTAATTCCCCCTCTCTCTTGTCTAATTCCTTCTCTCTCTTGTCTAATTCCGCCTCTCTCTCTTGTCGAATTCCCTTCCCCTCTCTCTTGTTTAATATCCCCTCTCTCTTGTTTAATATCCCCTCTCTCTTGTCTAATTCCCCCCTCTCTCTTGTCTAATTCCCTCCTCTCTCTTGTCTAATTCCGCCTCTCTCTCTTGTCTAATTCCCTTCCCCTCTCTCTTGTCTAATATCCCCTCTCTCTTGTCTAATTCCCCCTCTCTCTGGTCTAATTCCCCCCTCTCTCTCTTGTCAAATTACCCCCTCTCTCTCTTGTCTAATTCCTCTCTCTCTTGTCTAATTACCCTCCCCCATCTCTCTTGTCTAATTGCTCCCTCTATCTTGTCTAATTCCCCCCTCTCTCTTGACTAATTCCCCCACTCTCTCTTGTCTTATCCTCCCTCTCTCTCTTATCTAATTCCCCCTCTCTCTCTTGTCTAATGCTCCCTCTATCTCTGGTCTAATTCCCCCCTTTATCTTCTCCAATTCCCCCCTCTCTCTCTTGTCTAATTCCACCCTCTCTACTGTCTAATTCCCCTCTCTCTCTCTTGTCTAATTCCCCTCCTCTCTCTTGTCTAATTCCCCCCCTCTCTCTCTTCTCTAATTTCCCCCCTTTCTCTTGTCTAATTCCCCCTCTCTCTCTTGTCTAATTCCGCCTCTCTCTCTTGTCTAATTCCCTTCCCCTCTCTCTTGTCTAATATCCCCTCTCTCTTGTCTAATTCCCCCTCTCTCTTGTCTAATTCCCCCCACTCTCTTGTCTAATTCCCCCCTCTCTCTTGTCTAATTCCTACCCTCTCTGTTGTTTAATTCCCCCTCTCTCTTGTCTAATTCCCCCCTCTCTCTTGTCTAATTCCGCCTCTCTCTCTTGTCTAATTCCCCCCTCTCTCTTGTCTAATTCCCCCTCTCTCTTGTCTAATTGCCCCCCCTCTCTTGTCTAATTCGCCCCTCTCTCTTGTCTCATTCCCCCCACTCTCTCTTGTCTAATTCCCTTCTCCTCTCTCTTGTCTAATTCCCCCCCTCTCTCTTGTCTAATTCCCCCTCTCTCTTGTCTAATTCCCCCCTCTCTCTTGTCTAATTCCCTCCTCTCTCTTGTCTAATTCCCCCCCTCTCTCTCTTGTCTAATTCCCCCCTCTCTCTCTTGTCATTTTCCAACCTCTCTCTCTTGTCTAATTCCTCCCGTCTCTCTCTTGTCTAATTCCCCCTCACTCTCTTGTCTGATATCCCCCCCTCTCTTTTGTCTAATTCCCCCTCTCTCTTGTCTTATTCCCCCTCTCTCTTGTCTCCGTCCCTCTTCTTTCTCTCTTGTCTAATTCCCCCTCCCTCTCTTGTCTAATTCGCACCCTCTATCTTGTCTAATTCCCCCCTCTCTCTTGTCTAATTCCCCCAGTCTCTCTTGTCTCATCCTCCCTCTCTCTCTTATCTAATTCCCCCTCTCTCTCTTGTCTAATGCTCCCTCTATCTCTGGTCTAATTCCCCCCTTTATCTTCTCCAATTCCCCCCTCTCTCTCTTGTCTAATTCCCCCCTCTCTCCTGTCTAATTCCCCTCTCTCACTCTTGTCTAATTCCCCTCCTCTCTCTTGTCTAATTCCCCCCCTCTCTCTCTTCTCTAATTCCCCCCCTTTCTCTTGTCTAATTCCCCCTCTCTCTCTTGTCTAATTCCGCCTCTCTCTCTTGTCTAATTCCCTTCCCCTCTCTCTTGTCTAATAACCCCTCTCTCTTGTCTAATTCCCCCTCTCTCTTCTCTAATTCCCCCCACTCGCTTGTCTAATTCCCCCCTCTCTCTTGTCTAATTATTACCCTCTCTGTTGTCTAATTCCCCCTCTCTCTTGTCTAATTCCCCCCTCTCTCTTGTCTAATTCCGCCTCTCTCTCTTGTCTAATTCCCCCCTCTCTCTTGTCTAATTCCCCCTCTCTCTTGTCTAATTGCCCCCCCTCTCTTGTCTAATTCGCCCCTCTCTCTTGTCTAATTCCCCCCACTCTCTCTTGTCTAATTCCCTTCTCCTCTCTCTTGTCTAATTCCCCCCCTCTCTCTTGTCTAATTCCCCCTCTCTCTTCTCTAATTCCCCCCTCTCTCTTGTCTAATTCCCTCCTCTCTCTTGTCTAATTCCCCCCCTCTCTCTCTTGTCTAATTCCCCCCTCTCTCTCTTGTCATTTTCCAACCTCTCTCTCTTGTCTAATTCCTCCCGTCTCTCTCTTGTCTAATTCCCCCTCACTCTCTTGTCTGATATCCCCCCTCTCTCTCTTTTCTAATTCCCCCCTCTCTCTTGTCTAATTCCCCCCTCTCTCTCTTGTCTAATTCCCCCTCTCTCTCTTGTCTAATTCCCCCTCTCTCTCTTGTCTAATTCCCCAAATTTCTCTCTTGTCTAATTCCCCCTCTCTCTTGTCTAATTCCCCCCTCCCTCTTGTCTAATTCCCCCCTCTCTCTTGTCTAATTCCCCCACTCTCTCACTTGTCTAATTCCCTCCTCTCTCTCTCTTGTCTAATTTCCTTCTCCTCTCTCTATCCTAATATCCCCTCTCTCTTGTCTAATTCCCCCTCTCTCTTCTCTAATTCCCCCTCTCTCTCTTGTCTAATTCCCACCCTCTCTCTTGTCTGATTCCCCCTCTCACTTGTCTAATTCACCCTTTCTCTCTTGTCTAATAACCTCCTCTCTCTCTCTTGTCTAATTCCCCCTATCTCTCGTGTCTAATACCCCCTCTCTCTCTTGTCTAATTCCCACTCTCTCTTGTCTAATTCCCCCCTCCCTCTTGTCTATTTCCCCCCCTCTCTCTTGCCTAATTCCCCCCACTCTCTCTTGTCTAATTCCCTCCTCACTCTCTCTTGTCTAATTCCCCCTCTCTCTCTTGTCAAATTCTCTCCTCGCTCTCTCTTGTCTAATTCCCCCTCTCTCTCTTGTCTAATTCCCCCCGTCTCTCTTATCTAATTCCCCCCTCTCTCTTGTCTAATTTCCCCCTATCTCTTGTCTAATTCCCCCCCTCTCTCTTGTCTAATTCCCCCCCTCTCTCTCTTGACTAATTCCCTCGTCTCTCGCTCTTGTCTAATTCCCCCACTCTCTCTTGTCTAATTCCCCCTCTCCCTTATCTAATTCCCCCGTCTCTCTTGTCTAATTCCGTCTCTCTCTCTTGTCTAATTCCCCCCCCTCTCTTGTCTAATTCCCCCCGCACTCTTGTCTAATTCCCCCCTCTCTCTTGTCTAATTGCCCCCTCTCTCTTGTCTAATTCCCCCCTCTCTCTCTTGTCTAATTCCCTTCCCCTCTCTCTTGTCTTATTCCCCCCCTCTCTCTTGTCTAATTCCCCCTCTCTCTTGTCTAATTCCCCCATCTCTCTTGTCTAATTCCCTCCTCTCTCTTGCCTAATTCCCTCCCTCTTTCTATTGTCTAATTCCCCCCTCTCTCTTGTCTAATTCGCCCTCTCTCTTGTCTAGTTCCCCCTCTCTCTTGTCTAATTCCCCCCTCTCTCTCTGTCAAATTCCCCCCGCTCTCTCTTGTCTAATTCCCCTCCTCTCTCTTGTGTAATTCCCCCTCTCTCTCTTGTCTAATTCCCCCTCTCTCTGTTGTCCAATTCCCCCCATCTCTCTTGTCTAATTCCCCCCAGTCTCTCTTGTCTAATTCCCCCCTCTCTCTTGTCCAATTCCCCCGTCTCTCTCTTGTCTAATTCCCCCCACTCTCTTGTCCAATTGCCCCGTCTCTCTCATGTCTAATTCCCCTTTCTCTCTTGTCTAATTCCCCCAACTCTCTTGTCTAATTCCCCCTCTCTCTCTTGTCTAATTCCCCCCCCTCTCTCTTGTCTAATTATCCCCTCTCTCTCTTGTCTAATTTAGCCTCTCTCTTGTCTAATTCCCCCCTCTCTCTTGTCCAATTCCCCCCCACTCTCTTTTCTAATTCCCCCCTCTCTCCTGTCTAATTCCCACTCTCTCTCTTGTCTTATTCCCCTCTCTTTTCTAATTCCCCCTCTTTCTTGTATAATTCCCCCCTCTCTCTCTTGTCTAATTCCCCTCTCTATTGTCTAATTTATCCCCATCTCTCTTGTCTAATTCCTCCCTCTATCAAGTCTAATTTCCCCCTCTCTCTTTTCTAATTACCCCACTCTCTCTTGTCTAATGCTCCCTCTCTCTCTTATCTAATTCCCCCAATCTCTCTTGCCTAATGCTCCCTCTGTCTCTGGTCTAATTCCCCCCTCAATCTTCTCTAATTCCCCCCTCTCTCTCTTGTCTAATTCCCCCCTCTCTCTTGTCTAATTCCCCCCTCTCTTTCTTGTCAAATTCCCCTACTCTCTCTTGTCTAATTCCCCCTCTCTCTCTTGTCTAATTCCCCCCCTCTCTTGTCTAATTCCCCCTCTCTCTTGTCTAAATCCCCACCTCTCTCTCTTGTCTAATTCCCTCCTCTCTCTTGTCTAATTCCTCCCTCTCTCTTGTCTAATTCCCCTTTCTCTCTAGTCTCATTCCCCCTCTCTCTCTTTTCTAATGCTGCCTCTCTCTCATGTCTAATTCCCCCCTCTCTCTTGCCTAATTCCCCCCTCTCTCTCTTGCTAATTCCCCCCTCTCTCTGTCTAATTCCCCCCTCTCTCTTGTCTAATTAACCCTCTCTCACTCTTGTCTAATTCCCCCCTCTCTCTTGTGTAATTCCCCCTCTTCTCTTGTCAAATTCCCCCCTCTATCTTGTCTAATTCCCCCTATCTCTCGTGTCTAATACCCCCTCTCTCTCTTGTCTAATTCCCACTCTCTCTTGTCTAATTCCCCCCTCCCTCTTGTCTATTTCCCCCCCTCTCTCTTGCCTAATTCCCCCCACTCTCTCTTGTCTAATTCCCTCCTCACTCTCTCTTGTCTAATTCCCCCTCTCTCTCTTGTCAAATTCTCTCCTCGCTCTCTCTTGTCTAATTCCCCCTCTCTCTCTTGTCTAATTCCCCCCCTCTCTGTTATCTAATTCCCCCCTCTCTCTTGTCTAATTTCCCCCTCTCTCTTGTCTAATTCACCCCCTCTCTCTTGACTAATTCCCTCCTCTCTCGCTCTTGTCTAATTCCCCCACTCTCTCTTGTCTAATTCCCCCTCTCCCTTATCTAATTCCCCCCTCTCTCTTGTCTAATTCCGTCTGTCTGTCTTGTCTAATTCCCCCCCCCTCTCTTGTCTAATTTCCCCCACTCTCTTGTCTAATTCCCCCCTCTCTCTTGTCTAATTCCCCCGTCTCTCTTGTCTAATTCCCCCCTCTCACTCTTGTCTAATTCCCTTCCCCTCTCTCTTGTCTAATTCCCCCCTCTCTCTCTTGTCTAATTCCCCCCTCTCTCGTGTCTAATTCCCCCCTCTATCTCTTGTCTAATTCCCCCCTCTCTCTTGTCTAATTCCCGCCTCTCTCTCTTGTCTAATTCCCCCTCTCTCTCTTGTCTAATTCACCCTCTCTCTCTTGTCTAATTTCCTTCTCCTCTCTCTATCCTAATATCCCCTCTCTCTTGTCTAATTCCCCCTCTCTCTTCTCTAATTCCCCCTCTCTCTCTTGTCTAATTCCCACCCTCTCTCTTGTCTGATTCCCCCTCTCTCTTGTCTAATTCTCCCTCTCTCTCTTGTCTAATTCCCCCCGTCTCTCTTGTCTAATTCCCCCTCTCACTTGTCTAATTCACCCTTTCTCTCTTGTCTAATAACCTCCTCTCTCTCTGTTGTCTAATTCCCCTCTCTCTCGTGTCTAATACCCCCTCTCTCTCTTGTCTAATTCCCCCTCTCTCTTGTCTAATTCCCCCCTCCCTCTTGTCTATTTCCCCCCCTCTCTCTTGCCTAATTCCCCCCACTCTCTCTTGTCTAATTCCCTCCTCACTCTCTCTTGTCTAATTCCCCCTCTCTCTCTTGTCTAATTCTCTCCTCGCTCTCTCTTGTCTAATTCCCCCTCTCTCTCTTGTCTAATTCCCCCCCTCTCTGTTATCTAATTCCCCCCTCTCTCTTGTCTAATTTCCCCCTCTCTCTTGTCTAATTCACCCCCTCTCTCTTGACTAATTCCCTCCTCTCTCGCTCTTGTCTAATTCCCCCACTCTCTCTTGTCTAATTCCCCCTCTCCCTTATCTAATTCCCCCCTCTCTCTTGTCTAATTCCGTCTGTCTGTCTTGTCTAATTCCCCCCCCCTCTTGTCTAATTTCCCCCACTCTCTTGTCTAATTCCCCCCTCTCTCTTGTCTAATTCCCCCGTCTCTCTTGTCTAATTCCCCCCTCTCACTCTTGTCTAATTCCCTTCCCCTCTCTCTTGTCTAATTCCCCCCTCTCTCTCTTGTCTAATTCCCCCCTCTCTCGTGTCTAATTCCCCCCTCTCTCTCTTGTCTAATTCCCCCCTCTCTCTTGTCTAATTCCCCCCTCTCTCTCTTGTCTAATTCCCCCTCTCTCTCTTGTCTAATTCCCCCTATCTCTCGTGTCTAATACCCCCTCTCTCTCTTGTCTAATTCCCACTCTCTCTTGTCTAATTCCCCCCTCCCTCTTGTCTATTTCCCCCCCTCTCTCTTGCCTAATTCCCCCCACTCTCTCTTGTCTAATTCCCTCCTCACTCTCTCTTGTCTAATTCCCCCTCTCTCTCTTGTCAAATTCTCTCCTCGCTCTCTCTTGTCTAATTCCCCCTCTCTCTCTTGTCTAATTCCCCCCGTCTCTCTTGTCTAATTCCGTCTCTCTCTCTTGTCTAATTCCCCCCCCTCTCTTGTCTAATTCCCCCCGCACTCTTGTCTAATTCCCCCCTCTCTCTTGTCTAATTGCCCCCTCTCTCTTGTCTAATTCCCCCCTCTCTCTCTTGTCTAATTCCCTTCCCCTCTCTCTTGTCTTATTCCCCCCCTCTCTCTTGTCTAATTCCCCCTCTCTCTTGTCTAATTCCCCCATCTCTCTTGTCTAATTCCCTCCTCTCTCTTGCCTAATTCCCTCCCTCTTTCTATTGTCTAATTCCCCCCTCTCTCTTGTCTAATTCGCCCTCTCTCTTGTCTAGTTCCCCCTCTCTCTTGTCTAATTCCCCCCTCTCTCTCTGTCAAATTCCCCCCGCTCTCTCTTGTCTAATTCCCCTCCTCTCTCTTGTGTAATTCCCCCTCTCTCTCTTGTCTAATTCCCCCTCTCTCTGTTGTCCAATTCCCCCCATCTCTCTTGTCTAATTCCCCCCAGTCTCTCTTGTCTAATTCCCCCCTCTCTCTTGTCCAATTCCCCCGTCTCTCTCTTGTCTAATTCCCCCCACTCTCTTGTCCAATTGCCCCGTCTCTCTCATGTCTAATTCCCCTTTCTCTCTTGTCTAATTCCCCCAACTCTCTTGTCTAATTCCCCCTCTCTCTCTTGTCTAATTCCCCCCCCTCTCTCTTGTCTAATTATCCCCTCTCTCTCTTGTCTAATTTAGCCTCTCTCTTGTCTAATTCCCCCCTCTCTCTTGTCCAATTCCCCCCCACTCTCTTTTCTAATTCCCCCCTCTCTCCTGTCTAATTCCCACTCTCTCTCTTGTCTTATTCCCCTCTCTTTTCTAATTCCCCCTCTTTCTTGTATAATTCCCCCCTCTCTCTCTTGTCTAATTCCCCTCTCTATTGTCTAATTTATCCCCATCTCTCTTGTCTAATTCCTCCCTCTATCAAGTCTAATTTCCCCCTCTCTCTTTTCTAATTCCCCCACTCTCTCTTGTCTAATGCTCCCTCTCTCTCTTATCTAATTCCCCCAATCTCTCTTGCCTAATGCTCCCTCTGTCTCTGGTCTAATTCCCCCCTCAATCTTCTCTAATTCCCCCCTCTCTCTCTTGTCTAATTCCCCCCTCTCTCTTGTCTAATTCCCCCCTCTCTTTCTTGTCAAATTCCCCTACTCTCTCTTGTCTAATTCCCCCTCTCTCTCTTGTCTAATTCCCCCCCCCTCTCTTGTCTAATTCCCCCTCTCTCTTGTCTAATTCCCCCCCTCTCTCTCTTGACTCATTCCCCCCTCTCTCTTGTCTAATTCCTCCCTCTCTCTTGTCTAATTCCCCCGTCTCTCTTGTCTCATTCCCCCTCTCTTTCTTTTCTAATGCTCCCTCTCTCTCTTGTCTAATTCCCCCCTCTCTCTTGTATAATTCCCCGCTCTCTCTCTTGTCTAATTCCCCCTCTCTCTCTTGTCTAATTCCCACTCTCTCTCTTGTCTAATTCCTCCCCTCTCTCTCTTCTCTAATTCCCCCTCTCTGTTGTCTAATTCCCCCCTCCCTCTTGTCTAATTCCCCCCTCTCTCTTGTCTAATTCCCCCACTCTCTCACTTGTCTTATTCCCTCCTCTCTCTCTCATGTCTCATTCCCCCTCTCTCTGCTGTCTAATTCCCACCCTCTATCTTGCCTGATTCCCCCTCTCTCTCTTGTCTAATTCCGCCTC
Source organism: Isurus oxyrinchus (assembly GCA_026770705.1). NCBI lineage: Eukaryota > Metazoa > Chordata > Chondrichthyes > Lamniformes > Lamnidae > Isurus > Isurus oxyrinchus. The sequence continues at coordinate 29,556 of JANJGN010003208.1, forward strand.
TCTCTCTTGCCTAATTCCCTTCCCCTCTCTCTTGTCTAATATCCCCACTCTCTTGTCTAATTCCCCCTCTCTCTTGTCTAATTCCCCACTCTCTCTTGTCTAATTCCCCCCTCTCTCTTGACTAATTCCCCCCTCTCTCTAGTCTAATTCCGCCTCTCTCTCTTGTCTAATTCCCCCCTCTCTCTTGTCTAATTCCCCTCTCTCTTGTCTAATTGACCCCCCCGCTCTTGTCTAATTCGCCACTCTCTCTTGTCTAATTCCCCCCACTCTCTCTCTTGTCTAATTCCCCCCTCTCTCTTGTCTAATTCGTACTCTCTCTCTTGTCTAATTCAACCCCCCTCTCTTGTCTAATTTCCTCCACTCTCTTGTCTAATTCCTCCCTCTCTCTCGTCTAATTCCCCCGTCTCTCTTGTCTAATTCCCCCCTCTCACTCTTGTCTAATTCCCTTCCCCTCTCTCTTGTCTAATTCCCCCCTCTCTCTCTTGTCTAATTCCCCCCTCTCTCGTGTCTAATTCCCCCCTCTCTCTCTTGTCTAATTCCCCCCTCTCTCTTGTCTAATTCCCCCCTCTCTGTTGTCTAATTCCCCCTCTCTCTCTTGTCTAATTCCTCCCCTCTCTCTCTTCTCTAATTCCCCCTCTCTGTTGTCTAATTCCCCCCTCCCTCTTGTCTAATTCCCCCCTCTCTCTTGTCTAATTCCCCCACTCTCTCACTTGTCTAATTCCCTCCTCTCTCTCTCTTGTCTAATTCCCCCTCTCTCTGCTGTCTAATTCCCACCCTCTATCTTGTCTGATTCCCCCTCTCTCTCTTGTCTAATTCCGCCTCTCTCTCTTGCCTAATTCCCTTCCCCTCTCTCTTGTCTAATATCCCCACTCTCTTGTCTAATTCCCCCTCTCTCTTGTCTAATTCCCCACTCTCTCTTGTCTAATTCCCCCCTCTCTCTTGTCTAATTCCCACCCTCTCTCTTGTCTAATTCCCCCTCTCTCTTGTCTAATTCCCCCCTCTCTCTAGTCTAATTCCGCCTCTCTCTCTTGTCTAATTCCCCCCTCTCTCTTGTCTAATTCTCCCTCTCTCTCTTGTCTAATTCCCCCCGTCTCTCTTGTCTAATTCCCCCTCTCACTTCTCTAATTCATCCCTCTCTCTCTTGTCTAATAACCTCCTCTCTCTCTCTTGTCTATTCACCCTCTCTCTCGTGTCTAATACCCCCTCTCCCTCTTGTCTAATTCCCCCTCTCTCTTGTCTAATTCCCCCCTCTCTCTTGTCTAATTCCCCCCCTCTCTCTTGCCTAATTCCCCCCACTCTCTCTTGTCTAATTCCCTCCTCACTCTCACTTGTCTAATTCCCCCTCTCTCTCTTGTCTAATTCCCTCCTTTCTCTCTCTTGTCTAATTACCCCTCTCTCTATTGTCTAATTCCCCCCCTCTCTCTTATCTAATTCCCCCCTCTCTCTTGTCTAATTCCGTCTCTCTCTCTTTTCTAATTCCCCCCCCCGTCTCTTGTCTAATTCCCCCCACTCTCTTGTCTAATTCCCCTCTCTCGCTTGTCTAATTGCCCTCCTCTCTTGTCTAATTTCCCCCCCTCTCTCTTGTCTATTTCCCTTCCCCTCTCTCTTGTCTAATTCCCCCCCTCTCTCTTGTCTAATTCCCCCTCTCTCTTGTCTAATTCCCCCCTCTCTCTTGTCTGATTCCCCCCTCTCTCTTGTCTAATTCCCCCTCTTTCTCTTCTCTAATTCCCCCTCTCTCTCTTGTCTAATTCCCACCCTCTCTCTTGTCTGATTCCCCCTCTCTCTTGTCTAATTCTCCCTCTCTCTCTTGTCTAATTCCCCCCGTCTCTCTTGTCTAATTCCCCCTCTCACTTGTCTAATTCATCCCTCTCTCTCTTGTCTAATAACCTCCTCTCTCTCTCTTGTCTATTCCCCCTCTCTCTCGTGTCTAATACCCCCTCTCCCTCTTGTCTAATTCCCCCTCTCTCTTGTCTAATTCCCCCTCTCTCTCTTGTCTAATTCCCCCCCCCCTCTCTCTTGTCTAATTATCCCCTCTCTCTCTTGTCTAATTTAGCCTCTCTCTTGTCTAATTCCCCCCTCTCTCTTGTCCAATTCCCCCCCACTCTCTTTTCTAATTCCCCCCTCTCTCCTGTCTAATTCCCACTCTCTCTCTTGTCTTATTCCCCTCTCTTTTCTAATTCCCCCTCTTTCTTGTATAATTCCCCCCTCTCTCTCTTGTCTAATTCCCCTCTCTATTGTCTAATTTATCCCCATCTCTCTTGTCTAATTCCTCCCTCTATCAAGTCTAATTTCCCCCTCTCTCTTTTCTAATTCCCCCACTCTCTCTTGTCTAATGCTCCCTCTCTCTCTTATCTAATTCCCCCAATCTCTCTTGCCTAATGCTCCCTCTGTCTCTGGTCTAATTCCCCCCTCAATCTTCTCTAATTCCCCCCTCTCTCTCTTGTCTAATTCCCCCCTCTCTCTTGTCTAATTCCCCCCTCTCTTTCTTGTCAAATTCCCCTACTCTCTCTTGTCTAATTCCCCCTCTCTCTCTTGTCTAATTCCCCCCCCCTCTCTTGTCTAATTCCCCCTCTCTCTTGTCTAATTCCCCCCCTCTCTCTCTTGACTCATTCCCCCCTCTCTCTTGTCTAATTCCTCCCTCTCTCTTGTCTAATTCCCCCCTCTCTCTTGTCTCATTCCCCCTCTCTTTCTTTTCTAATGCTCCCTCTCTCTCTTGTCTAATTCCCCCCTCTCTCTTGTCTAATTCCCCGCTCTCTCTCTTGTCTAATTCCCCCCTCTCTCTTGTCTAATTCCCCCTCTCTCTTGTCTAATTGACCCCCCCGCTCTTGTCTAATTCGCCACTCTCTCTTGTCTAATTCCCCCCACTCTCTCTCTTGTCTAATTCCCCCCTCTCTCTTGTCTAATTCGTACTCTCTCTCTTGTCTAATTCAACCCCCCTCTCTTGTCTAATTTCCTCCACTCTCTTGTCTAATTCCTCCCTCTCTCTCGTCTAATTCCCCCGTCTCTCTTGTCTAATTCCCCCCTCTCACTCTTGTCTAATTCCCTTCCCCTCTCTCTTGTCTAATTCCCCCCTCTCTCTCTTGTCTAATTCCCCCCTCTCTCGTGTCTAATTCCCCCCTCTCTCTCTTGTCTAATTCCCCCCTCTCTCTTGTCTAATTCCCCCCTCTCTGTTGTCTAATTCCCCCTCTCTCTCTTGTCTAATTCCTCCCCTCTCTCTCTTCTCTAATTCCCCCTCTCTGTTGTCTAATTCCCCCCTCCCTCTTGTCTAATTCCCCCCTCTCTCTTGTCTAATTCCCCCACTCTCTCACTTGTCTAATTCCCTCCTCTCTCTCTCTTGTCTAATTCCCCCTCTCTCTGCTGTCTAATTCCCACCCTCTATCTTGTCTGATTCCCCCTCTCTCTCTTGTCTAATTCCGCCTCTCTCTCTTGCCTAATTCCCTTCCCCTCTCTCTTGTCTAATATCCCCACTCTCTTGTCTAATTCCCCCTCTCTCTTGTCTAATTCCCCACTCTCTCTTGTCTCATTCCCCCCTCTCTCTTGTCTAATTCCCACCCTCTCTCTTGTCTAATTCCCCCTCTCTCTTGTCTAATTCCCCCCTCTCTCTAGTCTAATTCCGCCTCTCTCTCTTGTCTAATTCCCCCCTCTCTCTTGTCTAATTCTCCCTCTCTCTCTTGTCTAATTCCCCCCGTCTCTCTTGTCTAATTCCCCCTCTCACTTGTCTAATTCATCCCTCTCTCTCTTGTCTAATAACCTCCTCTCTCTCTCTTGTCTATTCACCCTCTCTCTCGTGTCTAATACCCCCTCTCCCTCTTGTCTAATTCCCCCTCTCTCTTGTCTAATTCCCCCCTCTCTCTTGTCTAATTCCCCCCCTCTCTCTTGCCTAATTCCCCCCACTCTCTCTTGTCTAATTCCCTCCTTTCTCTCTCTTGTCTAATTACCCCTCTCTCTATTGTCTAATTCCCCCCCTCTCTCTTATCTAATTCCCCCCTCTCTCTTGTCTAATTCCGTCTCTCTCTCTTTTCTAATTCCCCCCCCCGTCTCTTGTCTAATTCCCCCCCACTCTCTTGTCTAATTCCCCTCTCTCGCTTGTCTAATTGCCCTCCTCTCTTGTCTAATTTCCCCCTCTCTCTCTTGTCTATTTCCCTTCCCCCTCTCTCTTGTCTAATTCCCCCCCTCTCTCTTCTCTAATTCCCCCTCTCTCTTGTCTAATTCCCCCCTCTCTCTTGTCTAATTCCCCCCTCTCTCTTGTCTAATTCCCCCTCTTTCTCTTCTCTAATTCCCCCTCTCTCTCTTGTCTAATTCCCACCCTCTCTCTTGTCTGATTCCCCCTCTCTCTTGTCTAATTCTCCCTCTCTCTCTTGTCTAATTCCCCCCGTCTCTCTTGTCTAATTCCCCCTCTCACTTGTCTAATTCATCCCTCTCTCTCTTGTCTAATAACCTCCTCTCTCTCTCTTGTCTATTCCCCCTCTCTCTCGTGTCTAATACCCCCTCTCCCTCTTGTCTAATTCCCCCTCTCTCTTGTCTAATTCCCCCCTCTCTCTTGTCTAATTCCCCCCCTCTCTCTTGCCTAATTCCCCCCACTCTCTCTTGTCTAATTCCCTCCTCACTCTCACTTGTCTAATTCCCCCTCTCTCTCTTGTCTAATTCCCTCCTCTCTCTCTCTTGTCTAATTCCCCCTCTCTCTCTTGTCTAATTCCCCCCCTCTCTCTTATCTAATTCACCCCTCTCTCTTGTCTAATTCCGTCTCTCTCTCTTTTCTAATTCCCCCCCCCTCTCTTGTCTAATTCCCCCCCACTCTCTTGTCTAATTCCCCTCTCTCGCTTGTCTAATTGCCCTCCTCTCTTGTCTAATTTCCCCCTCTCTCTCTTGTCGATTTCCCTTCCCCTCTCTCTTGTCTAATTCCCCCCCTCTCTCTTGTCTAATTCCCCCTCTCTCTTGTCTAATTCCCCCCTCTCTCTTGTCTAATTCCCTCCTCTCTCTTGCCTAATTCCCCCCCTCTTTCTCTTGTCTAATTCCCCCCTCTCTCTTGTCTAATTCGCCCTCTCTTTTGTCTAGTTCCGCCCTCTCTCTTGTCTAATTCCCCCCTCTCTCTCTGTCAAATTCCCCCCTCTCTCTCTTGTCTAATTCCCCCCGTCTCTCTCTTGTCTAATTCCCCCTCTCTCTCTTGTCTAATTCCCCCTCTCTCTCTTGTCCAATTCCCATCCATCTCTCTTGTCTAATTCCCCCCACTCTCTCTTGTCTAATTTCCCCCCTCTCTCTTGTCCAAATCCCCCGTCTCTCTCTTGTCTAATTCCCCCCTCTCTCTTGTCCAATTTCCCCGTCTCTCTCTTGTCTAATTCCCTTTTCTCTCTTGTCTAATTCCCCCAACTCTCTTGTCTAATTCCCCCTCTCTCTTGTCTAATTCCCCCTTCTCTCTTGTCTAATTCCCTCCTCTCTCTTGTCTAATTAACCCCTCTCTCTTGTGTAATTCCCCGTCTTCTCTTGTCTAATTCCCACCTCTCTCTTGTCTAATTCCCCCTCTCTCTCTTTTCTAATTCCCCCTCTCTCTCTTGTCTAATTCCCACCCTCTCTCTTGTCTGATTCCCCCTCTCTCTTGTCGAATTCTCCCTCTCTCTCTTCTCTAATTCCCCCCGTCTCTCTTGTCTAATTCCCCCTCTAACTTGTCTAATTCACCCTTTCTCTCTTGTCTAATAACCTCCTCTCTCTCTCTTGTCTAATTCCCCCTCTCTCTCGTGTCTAATACCCCGTCTCTCTCTTGTCTAATTCCCCCTCTCTCTTGTCTAATTCCCCCCTCTCTCTTGTCTAATTCCCCCCCTCTCTCTTGCCTAATTCCCCCCACTCTCTCTTGTCTAATTCCCTCCTCACTCTCTCTTATCTAATTCCCCCTCTCTCTCTTGTCTAATTCTCTCCTCGCTCTCTCTTGTCTAATTCCCCCTCTCTCTCTTGTCTAATTCCCCCCCTCTCTGTTATCTAATTCCCCCCTCTCTCTTGCCTAATTCCCCCCACTCTCTCTTGTCTAATTCCCTCCTCACTCTCTCTTGTCTAATTCCCCCTCTCTCTCTTGTCTAATTCTCTCCTCGCTCTCTCTTGTCTAATTCCCCCTCTCTCTCTTGTCTAATTCCCCCCCTCTCTGTTATCTAATTCCCCCCTCTCTCTTGTCTAATTTCCCCCTCTCTCTTGTCTAATTCACCCCCTGTCTCTTGTCTAATTCCCCCCCTCTCTCTCTTGACTAATTCCCTCCTCTCTCGCTCTTGTCTAATTCCCCCCACTCTCTCTTGTCTAATTCCCCCTCTCCCTTATCTAATTCCCCCCTCTCTCTTGTCTAATTCCGTCTCTCTGTCTTGTCTAATTCCCACCCCCCTCTCTTGTCTAATTTCCCCCACTCTCTTGTCTAATTCCCCCCTCTCTCTTGTCTAATTCCCCCGTCACTCTTGTCTAATTCCCCCCTCTCTCTTGTCTAATTCCCCGACTCTCTCACTTGTCTAATTCCCTCCTCTCTCTCTCTTGTCTAATTCCCCCTCTCTCTCTTGTCTTATTCCCCCACTCTCTCTTCTCTAATTCCCCCTCTCTCTTGTCTAATTCCCCCTCTCTCTCTTGTCTAATTCCACCTCTCTCTCTTGTCTGATTCTCCCTCTCTCTCTTGTCTAATTCCCCCCATCTCTCTTGTCTAATAACCCCTCTCACTTGTCTAATTCACCCCCTCTCTCTCTTGTCTAATAACCTCCTCTCTCTCTCTTGTCTAATACCCCCTCTCTCTCGTGTCTAATACTCCCTCTCTCTCTTGTCTAATTCCCCCTCTCTCTTGTCTAATTCCCCCCTCTCTCTCTTGTCTAATTCACCTCTCTATTGTCTAATTTATCCCCATCTCTCTTGTCTAATTCCTCCTTCTATCTACTCTAATTTCCCCCTCTCTCTTTTCTAATTCCCCGACTCTCTCTTGTCTAATTCCCCCCTCTCTCTTGTCTAATTCCCCTCTCTCTTGTCTAATTGACCCCCCCGCTCTTGTCTAATTCGCCACTCTCTCTTGTCTAATTCCCCCCACTCTCTCTCTTGTCTAATTCCCCCCTCTCTCTTGTCTAATTCCCCCCTCTCTCTCTTGTCTAATTCAACCCCCCTCTCTTGTCTAATTTCCTCCACTCTCTTGTCTAATTCCTCCCTCTCTCTCGTCTAATTCCCCCGTCTCTCTTGTCTAATTCCCCCCTCTCACTCTTGTCTAATTCCCTTCCCCTCTCTCTTGTCTAATTCCCCCCTCTCTCTCTTGTCTAATTCCCCCCCTCTCTCGTGTCTAATTCCCCCCCTCTCTCTCTTGTCTAATTCCCCCCTCTCTCTTGTCTAATTCCCCCCTCTCTGTTGTCTAATTCCCCCTCTCTCTCTTGTCTAATTCCTCCCCTCTCTCTCTTCTCTAATTCCCCCTCTCTCTTGTCTAATTCCCCACTCTCTCTTGTCTCATTCCCCCCTCTCTCTTGTCTAATTCCCACCCTCTCTCTTGTCTAATTCCCCCTCTCTCTTGTCTAATTCCCCCCTCTCTCTAGTCTAATTCCGCCTCTCTCTCTTGTCTAATTCCCCCCTCTCTCTTGTCTAATTCTCCCTCTCTCTCTTGTCTAATTCCCCCACTCTCTCTTGTCTAATTCCCCCTCTCACTTGTCTAATTCATCCCTCTCTCTCTTGTCTAATAACCTCCTCTCTCTCTCTTGTCTATTCACCCTCTCTCTCGTGTCTAATACCCCCTCTCCCTCTTGTCTAATTCCCCCTCTCTCTTGTCTAATTCCCCCCTCTCTCTTGTCTAATTCCCCCCCTCTCTCTTGCCTAATTCCCCCCACTCTCTCTTGTCTAATTCCCTCCTCACTCTCACTTGTCTAATTCCCCCTCTCTCTCTTGTCTAATTCCCTCCTTTCTCTCTCTTGTCTAATTACCCCTCTCTCTATTGTCTAATTCCCCCCCTCTCTCTTATCTAATTCCCCCCTCTCTCTTGTCTAATTCCGTCTCTCTCTCTTTTCTAATTCCCCCCCCGTCTCTTGTCTAATTCCCCCCACTCTCTTGTCTAATTCCCCTCTCTCGCTTGTCTAATTGCCCTCCTCTCTTGTCTAATTACCCCCTCTCTCTCTTGTCTATTTCCCTTCCCCTCTCTCTTGTCTAATTCCCCCCCTCTCTCTTGTCTAATTCCCCCCTCTCTCTTGTCTAATTCCCCCCTCTCTCTTGTCTAATTCCCCCCTCTCTCTTGTCTAATTCCCCCTCTTTCTCTTCTCTAATTCCCCCTCTCTCTCTTGTCTAATTCCCACCCTCTCTCTTGTCTGATTCCCCCTCTCTCTTGTCTAATTCTCCCTCTCTCTCTTGTCTAATTCCCCCCGTCTCTCTTGTCTAATTCCCCCTCTCACTTGTCTAATTCATCCCTCTCTCTCTTGTCTAATAACCTCCTCTCTCTCTCTTGTCTATTCCCCCTCTCTCTCGTGTCTAATACCCCCTCTCCCTCTTGTCTAATTCCCCCTCTCTCTTGTCTAATTCCCCCTCTCTCTTGTCTAATTCCCCCCCCTCTCTCTTGTCGAATTATCCCCTCTCTCTCTTGTCTAATTTAGCCTCTCTCTTGTCTAATTCCCCCCTCTCTCTTGTCCAATTCCCCCCCACTCTCTTTTCTAATTCCCCCCTCTCTCCTGTCTAATTCCCACTCTCTCTCTTGTCTTATTCCCCTCTCTTTTCTAATTCCCCCTCTTTCTTGTATAATTCCCCCCTCTCTCTCTTGTCTAATTCCCCTCTCTATTGTCTAATTTATCCCCATCTCTCTTGTCTAATTCCTCCCTCTATCAAGTCTAATTTCCCCCTCTCTCTTTTCTAATTCCCCCACTCTCTCTTGTCTAATGCTCCCTTTCTCTCTTATCTAATTCCCCCAATCTCTCTTGCCTAAAGCTCCCTCTCTCTCTGGTCTAATTCCCCCCTCAATCTTCTCTAATTCCCCCCTCTCTCTCTTGTCTAATTCCCCCCTCTCTCTTGTCTAATTTCCCCCCTCTCTTTCTTGTCAAATTCCCCTACTCCTCTCTTGTCTAATTCCCCCTCTCTCTCTTGTCTAATTCCCCCCCCCCTCTCTTGTCTAATTCCCCCTCTCTCTTGTCTAATTCCCCCCCTCTCTCTCTTGACTCATTCCCCCCTCTCTCTTGTCTAATTCCTCCCTCTCTCTTGTCTAATTCCCCCCTCTCTCTTGTCTCATTCCCCCTCTCTTTCTTTTCTAATGCTCCCTCTCTCTCTTGTCTAATTCCCCCCTCTCTCTTGTCTAATTCCCCGCTCTCTCTCTTGTCTAATTCCCCCTCTCTCTCTTGTCTAATTCCCCCTCTCTCTCTTGTCTAATTCCTCCCCTCTCTCTCTTCTCTAATTCCCCCCTCTCTGTTGTCTAATTCCCCCCTCCCTCTTGTCTAATTCCCCCCTCTCTCTTGTCTAATTCCCCCACTCTCTCACTTGTCTTATTCCCTCCTCTCTCTCTCTCATGTCTCATTCCCCCTCTCTCTGCTGTCTAATTCCCACCCTCTATCTTGCCTGATTCCCCCTCTCTCTCTTGTCTAATTCCGCCTCTCTCTCTTGCCTAATTCCCTTCCCCTCTCTCTTGTCTAATATCCCCACTCTCTTGTCTAATTCCCCCTCTCTCTTGTCTAATTCCCCACTCTCTCTTGTCTAATTCCCCCCTCTCTCTTGACTAATTCCCCCCTCTCTCTAGTCTAATTCCGCCTCTCTCTCTTGTCTAATTCCCCCCTCTCTCTTGTCTAATTCCCCTCTCTCTTGTCTAATTGACCCCCCCGCTCTTGTCTAATTCGCCACTCTCTCTTGTCTAATTCCCCCCACTCTCTCTCTTGTCTAATTCCCCCCTCTCTCTTGTCTAATTCGTACTCTCTCTCTTGTCTAATTCAACCCCCCTCTCTTGTCTAAATTTCCTCCACTCTCTTGTCTAATTCCTCCCTCTCTCTCGTCTAATTCCCCCGTCTCTCTTGTCTAATTCCCCCCTCTCACTCTTGTCTAATTCCCTTCCCCTCTCTCTTGTCTAATTCCCCCCTCTCTCTCTTGTCTAATTCCCCCCTCTCTCGTGTCTAATTCCCCCCTCTCTCTCTTGTCTAATTCCCCCCTCTCTCTTGTCTAATTCCCCCCTCTCTGTTGTCTAATTCCCCCTCTCTCTCTTGTCTAATTCCTCCCCTCTCTCTCTTCTCTAATTCCCCCTCTCTGTTGTCTAATTCCCCCTCCCTCTTGTCTAATTCCCCCCTCTCTCTTGTCTAATTCCCCCACTCTCTCACTTGTCTAATTCCCTCCTCTCTCTCTCTTGTCTAATTCCCCCTCTCTCTGCTGTCTAATTCCCACCCTCTATCTTGTCTGATTCCCCCTCTCTCTCTTGTCTAATTCCGCCTCTCTCTCTTGCCTAATTCCCTTCCCCTCTCTCTTGTCTAATATCCCCACTCTCTTGTCTAATTCCCCCTCTCTCTTGTCTAATTCCCCACTCTCTCTTGTCTCATTCCCCCCTCTCTCTTGTCTAATTCCCACCCTCTCTCTTGTCTAATTCCCCCTCTCTCTTGTCTAATTCCCCCCTCTCTCTAGTCTAATTCCGCCTCTCTCTCTTGTCTAATTCCCCCCTCTCTCTTGTCTAATTCTCCCTCTCTCTCTTGTCTAATTCCCCCCGTCTCTCTTGTCTAATTCCCCCTCTCACTTGTCTAATTCATCCCTCTCTCTCTTGTCTAATAACCTCCTCTCTCTCTCTTGTCTATTCACCCTCTCTCTCGTGTCTAATACCCCCTCTCCCTCTTGTCTAATTCCCCCTCTCTCTTGTCTAATTCCCCCCTCTCTCTTGTCTAATTCCCCCCCTCTCTCTTGCCTAATTCCCCCCACTCTCTCTTGTCTAATTCCCTCCTCACTCTCACTTGTCTAATTCCCCCTCTCTCTCTTGTCTAATTCCCTCCTTTCTCTCTCTTGTCTAATTACCCCTCTCTCTATTGTCTAATTCCCCCCCTCTCTCTTATCTAATTCCCCCCTCTCTCTTGTCTAATTCCGTCTCTCTCTCTTTTCTAATTCCCCCCCCGTCTCTTGTCTAATTCCCCCCACTCTCTTGTCTAATTCCCCTCTCTCGCTTGTCTAATTGCCCTCCTCTCTTGTCTAATTTCCCCCTCTCTCTCTTGTCTATTTCCCTTCCCCTCTCTCTTGTCTAATTCCCCCCCCTCTCTCTTGTCTAATTCCCCCTCTCTCTTGTCTAATTCCCCCCTCTCTCTTGTCTAATTCCCCCCTCTCTCTTGTCTAATTCCCCCTCTTTCTCTTCTCTAATTCCCCCTCTCTCTCTTGTCTAATTCCCACCCTCTCTCTTGTCTGATTCCCCCTCTCTCTTGTCTAATTCTCCCTCTCTCTCTTGTCTAATTCCCCCCGTCTCTCTTGTCTAATTCCCCCTCTCACTTGTCTAATTCATCCCTCTCTCTCTTGTCTAATAACCTCCTCTCTCTCTCTTGTCTATTCCCCCTCTCTCTCGTGTCTAATACCCCCTCTCCCTCTTGTCTAATTCCCCCTCTCTCTTGTCTAATTCCCCCCCTCTCTCTTGTCTAATTCCCCCCCTCTCTCTTGCCTAATTCCCCCCACTCTCTCTTGTCTAATTCCCTCCTCACTCTCACTTGTCTAATTCCCCCTCTCTCTCTTGTCTAATTCCCTCCTCTCTCTCTCTTGTCTAATTCCCCCTCTCTCTCGTGTCTAATACCCCCTCTCCCTCTTGTCTAATTCCCCCTCTCTCTTGTCTAATTCCCCCCTCTCTCTTGTCTAATTCCCCCCCTCTCTCTTGCCTAATTCCCCCCACTCTCTCTTGTCTAATTCCCTCCTCACTCTCACTTGTCTAATTCCCCCTCTCTCTCTTGTCTAATTCCCTCCTCTCTCTCTCTTGTCTAATTCCCCCTCTCTCTCTTGTCTAATTCCCCCCCTCTCTCTTATCTAATTCACCCCTCTCTCTTGTCTAATTCCGTCTCTCTCTCTTGTCTAATTCCCCCCCCCTCTCTTGTCTAATTCCCCCCACTCTCTTGTCTAATTCCCCTCTCTCGCTTGTCTAATTGCCCTCCTCTCTTGTCTAATTTCCCCCTCTCTCTCTTGTCGATTTCCCTTCCCCTCTCTCTTGTCTAATTCCCCCCCTCTCTCTTGTCTAATTCCCCCCTCTCTCTTGTCTAATTCCCCCCTCTCTCTTGTCTAATTCCCTCCTCTCTCTTGCCTAATTCCCCCCCTCTTTCTCTTGTCTAATTCCCCCCTCTCTCTTGTCTAATTCGCCCTCTCTTTTGTCTAGTTCCGCCCTCTCTCTTGTCTAATTCCCCCCTCTCTCTCTGTCAAATTCCCCCCTCTCTCTCTTGTCTAATTCCCCCCGTCTCTCTCTTGTCTAATTCCCCCTCTCTCTCTTGTCTAATTCCCCCTCTCTCTCTTGTCCAATTCCCATCCATCTCTCTTGTCTAATTCCCCCCACTCTCTCTTGTCTAATTTCCCCCCTCTCTCTTGTCCAAATCCCCCGTCTCTCTCTTGTCTAATTCCCCCCTCTCTCTTGTCCAATTTCCCCGTCTCTCTCTTGTCTAATTCCCCTTTCTCTCTTGTCTAATTCCCCCAACTCTCTTGTCTAATTCCCCCTCTCTCTTGTCTAATTCCCCCTTCTCTCTTGTCTAATTCCCTCCTCTCTCTTGTCTAATTAACCCCTCTCTCTTGTGTAATTCCCCGTCTTCTCTTGTCTAATTCCCACCTCTCTCTTGTCTAATTCCCCCTCTCTCTCTTTTCTAATTCCCCCTCTCTCTCTTGTCTAATTCCCACCCTCTCTCTTGTCTGATTCCCCCTCTCTCTTGTCGAATTCTCCCTCTCTCTCTTCTCTAATTCCCCCCGTCTCTCTTGGTCTAATTCCCCCTCTCACTTGTCTAATTCACCCTTTCTCTCTTGTCTAATAACCTCCTCTCTCTCTCTTGTCTAATTCCCCCTCTCTCTCGTGTCTAATACCCCGTCTCTCTCTTGTCTAATTCCCCCTCTCTCTTGTCTAATTCCCCCCTCTCTCTTGTCTAATTCCCCCCCTCTCTCTTGCCTAATTCCCCCCACTCTCTCTTGTCTAATTCCCTCCTCACTCTCTCTTATCTAATTCCCCCTCTCTCTCTTGTCTAATTCTCTCCTCGCTCTCTCTTGTCTAATTCCCCCTCTCTCTCTTGTCTAATTCCCCCCCTCTCTGTTATCTAATTCCCCCCTCTCTCTTGCCTAATTCCCCCCACTCTCTCTTGTCTAATTCCCTCCTCACTCTCTCTTGTCTAATTCCCCCTCTCTCTCTTGTCTAATTCCCACCCTCTCTGTTATCTAATTCCCCCCTCTCTCTTGTCTAATTTCCCCCTCTCTCTTGTCTAATTCACCCCCTGTCTCTTGTCTAATTCCCCCCCTCTCTCTCTTGACTAATTCCCTCCTCTCTCGCTCTTGTCTAATTCCCCCACTCTCTCTTGTCTAATTCCCCCTCTCCCTTATCTAATTCCCCCCTCTCTCTTGTCTAATTCCGTCTCTCTGTCTTGTCTAATTCCCACCCCCCTCTCTTGTCTAATTTCCCCCACTCTCTTGTCTAATTCCCCCCTCTCTCTTGTCTAATTCCCCCGTCACTCTTGTCTAATTCCCCCCTCTCTCTTGTCTAATTCCCCGACTCTCTCACTTGTCTAATTCCCTCCTCTCTCTCTCTTGTCTAATTCCCCCTCTCTCTCTTGTCTTATTCCCCCACTCTCTCTTCTCTAATTCCCCCTCTCTCTTGTCTAATTCCCCCTCTCTCTCTTGTCTAATTCCACCTCTCTCTCTTGTCTGATTCTCCCTCTCTCTCTTGTCTAATTCCCCCCATCTCTCTTGTCTAATAACCCCTCTCACTTGTCTAATTCACCCCCTCTCTCTCTTGTCTAATAACCTCCTCTCTCTCTCTTGTCTAATACCCCCTCTCTCTCGTGTCTAATACCCTCTCTCTCTCTTGTCTAATTCCCCCTCTCTCTTGTCTAATTCCCCCCCTCTCTCTCTTGTCTAATTCACCTCTCTATTGTCTAATTTTATCCCCATCTCTCTTGTCTAATTCCTCCCTCTATCTAGTCTAATTTCCCCCTCTCTCTTTTCTAATTCCCCCTCTCTCACTTGTCTTATTCCCCCACTCTCTCTTCTCTAATTCCCCCTCTCTCTTGTCTAATTCCCCCTCTCTCTCTTGTCTAATTCCACCTCTCTCTCTTGTCTGATTCTCCCTCTCTCTCTTGTCTAATTCCCCCCATCTCTCTTGTCTAATAACCCCTCTCACTTGTCTAATTCACCCCCTCTCTCTCTTGTCTAATAACCTCCTCTCTCTCTCTTGTCTAATACCCCCTCTCTCTCGTGTCTAATACCCCCTCTCTCTCTTGTCTAATTCCCCCTCTCTCTTGTCTAATTCCCCCCTCTCTCTCTTGTCTAATTCACCTCTCTATTGTCTAATTTATCCCCATCTCTCTTGTCTAATTCCTCCCTCTATCTACTCTAATTTCCCCCTCTCTCTTTTCTAATTCCCCCACTCTCTCTTGTCTGATGCTCCCTCTCTCTCTTATCTAATTCCCCCTCTCTCTCTTGTCTAATGCTCCCTCTCTCTCTGGTCTAATTCCCCCCTCAATCTTCTCTAATTCCCCCCTCTCTCTCTTGTCTAATTCCCCCCTCTCTCTTGTCTAATTCCCCCCCTCTCTCTCTTGTCAAATTCCCCTACTCTCTCTTGTCTAATTCCCCATCTCTCTCTTGTCTAATTCCCCCCCTCTCTTGTCTAATTCCCCCTCTCTCTTGTCTAATTCCCCCCCCCTCTCTCTCTTGACTCATTCCCCCCAATCTCTTGTCTAATTCCCCCTCTCTCTTGTCTAATTGACCCCCTCGCTCTTGTCTAATTCGCCCCTCTCTCTTGTCTAATTCCCCCCACTCTCTCTCTTGTCCTAATTCCCCCCTCTCTCTTGTCTAATTCGTACTCTCTCTCTTGTCTAATTCAACCCCCCTCTCTTGTCTAATTTCCCCCACTCTCTTGTCTAATTCCTCCCTCTCTCTTGTCTAATTCCTCCTTCTCTCTTGTCTAATTCCCCCCTCTCACTCTTGTCTAATTCCCTTCCCCTCTCTCTTGTCTAATTCCCCCCTCTCTCTCTTGTCTAATTCCCCCCTCTCTCGTGTCTAATTCCCCCCTCTCTCTCTTGTCGAATTTCCCCCTCTCTCTTGTCTAATTCCCCCCTCTCTCTCTTGTCTAATTCCCCCTCTCTCTCTTGTCTAATTCCCCCTCTCTCTCTTGTCTAATTCCCCAAATTTCTCTCCTGTCTAATTCCCCCTCTCTCTTTTCTAATTCCCACCTCCCTCTTGTCTAATTCCCCCCTCTCTCTTGTCTAATTCCCCCACTCTCTCTCTTGTCTGATTCCCCCTCTCTCTTGTCTAATTCTCCCTCTCTCTCTTGTCTAATTCCCCCCGTCTCTCTTGTCTAATTCCCCCTCTCACTTGTCTAATTCATCCCTCTCTCTCTTGTCTAATAACCTCCTCTCTCTCTCTTGTCTATTCCCCCTCTCTCTCGTGTCTAATACCCCCTCTCCCTCTTGTCTAATTCCCCCTCTCTCTTGTCTAATTCCCCCCTCTCTCTTGTCTAATTCCCCCCCTCTCTCTTGCCTAATTCCCCCCACTCTCTCTTGTCTAATTCCCTCCTCACTCTCACTTGTCTAATTCCCCCTCTCTCTCTTGTCCTAATTCCCTCCTCTCTCTCTCTTGTCTAATTCCCCCTCTCTCTCTTGTCTAATTCCCCCCCTCTCTCTTATCTAATTCACCCCTCTCTCTTGTCTAATTCCGTCTCTCTCTCTTGTCTAATTCCCCCCCCCTCTCTTGTCTAATTCCCCCCACTCTCTTGTCTAATTCCCCTCTCTCGCTTGTCTAATTGCCCTCCTCTCTTGTCTAATTTCCCCCTCTCTCTCTTGTCGATTTCCCTTCCCCTCTCTCTTGTCTAATTCCCCCCCTCTCTCTTGTCTAATTCCCCCTCTCTCTTGTCTAATTCCCCCCTCTCTCTTGTCTAATTCCCTCCTCTCTCTTGCCTAATTCCCCCCCTCTTTCTCTTGTCTAATTCCCCCCTCTCTCTTGTCTAATTCGCCCTCTCTTTTGTCTAGTTCCGCCCTCTCTCTTGTCTAATTCCCCCCTCTCTCTCTGTCAAATTCCCCCCTCTCTCTCTTGTCTAATTCCCCCCGTCTCTCTCTTGTCTAATTCCCCCTCTCTCTCTTGTCTAATTCCCCCTCTCTCTCTTGTCCAATTCCCATCCATCTCTCTTGTCTAATTCCCCCCACTCTCTCTTGTCTAATTTCCCCCCTCTCTCTTGTCCAAATCCCCCGTCTCTCTCTTGTCTAATTCCCCCCTCTCTCTTGTCCAATTTCCCCGTCTCTCTCTTGTCTAATTCCCCTTTCTCTCTTGTCTAATTCCCCCAACTCTCTTGTCTAATTCCCCCTCTCTCTTGTCTAATTCCCCCTTCTCTCTTGTCTAATTCCCTCCTCTCTCTTGTCTAATTAACCCCTCTCTCTTGTGTAATTCCCCGTCTTCTCTTGTCTAATTCCCACCTCTCTCTTGTCTAATTCCCCCTCTCTCTCTTTTCTAATTCCCCCTCTCTCTCTTGTCTAATTCCCACCCTCTCTCTTGTCTGATTCCCCCTCTCTCTTGTCGAATTCTCCCTCTCTCTCTTCTCTAATTCCCCCCGTCTCTCTTGTCTAATTCCCCCTCTCACTTGTCTAATTCACCCTTTCTCTCTTGTCTAATAACCTCCTCTCTCTCTCTTGTCTAATTCCCCCTCTCTCTCGTGTCTAATACCCCGTCTCTCTCTTGTCTAATTCCCCCTCTCTCTTGTCTAATTCCCCCCTCTCTCTTGTCTAATTCCCCCCCTCTCTCTTGCCTAATTCCCCCCACTCTCTCTTGTCTAATTCCCTCCTCACTCTCTCTTATCTAATTCCCCCTCTCTCTCTTGTCTAATTCTCTCCTCGCTCTCTCTTGTCTAATTCCCCCTCTCTCTCTTGTCTAATTCCCCCCCTCTCTGTTATCTAATTCCCCCCTCTCTCTTGCCTAATTCCCCCCACTCTCTCTTGTCTAATTCCCTCCTCACTCTCTCTTGTCTAATTCCCCCTCTCTCTCTTGTCTAATTCCCACCCTCTCTGTTATCTAATTCCCCCCTCTCTCTTGTCTAATTTCCCCCTCTCTCTTGTCTAATTCACCCCCTGTCTCTTGTCTAATTCCCCCCCTCTCTCTCTTGACTAATTCCCTCCTCTCTCGCTCTTGTCTAATTCCCCCACTCTCTCTTGTCTAATTCCCCCTCTCCCTTATCTAATTCCCCCCTCTCTCTTGTCTAATTCCGTCTCTCTGTCTTGTCTAATTCCCACCCCCCTCTCTTGTCTAATTTCCCCCACTCTCTTGTCTAATTCCCCCCTCTCTCTTGTCTAATTCCCCCGTCACTCTTGTCTAATTCCCCCCTCTCTCTTGTCTAATTCCCCGACTCTCTCACTTGTCTAATTCCCTCCTCTCTCTCTCTTGTCTAATTCCCCCTCTCTCTCTTGTCTTATTCCCCCACTCTCTCTTCTCTAATTCCCCCTCTCTCTTGTCTAATTCCCCCTCTCTCTCTTGTCTAATTCCACCTCTCTCTCTTGTCTGATTCTCCCTCTCTCTCTTGTCTAATTCCCCCCATCTCTCTTGTCTAATAACCCCTCTCACTTGTCTAATTCACCCCCTCTCTCTCTTGTCTAATAACCTCCTCTCTCTCTCTTGTCTAATACCCCCTCTCTCTCGTGTCTAATACCCTCTCTCTCTCTTGTCTAATTCCCCCTCTCTCTTGTCTAATTCCCCCCTCTCTCTCTTGTCTAATTCACCTCTCTATTGTCTAATTTATCCCCATCTCTCTTGTCTAATTCCTCCCTCTATCTAGTCTAATTTCCCCCTCTCTCTTTTCTAATTCCCCCTCTCTCACTTGTCTTATTCCCCCACTCTCTCTTCTCTAATTCCCCCTCTCTCTTGTCTAATTCCCCCTCTCTCTCTTGTCTAATTCCACCTCTCTCTCTTGTCTGATTCTCCCTCTCTCTCTTGTCTAATTCCCCCCATCTCTCTTGTCTAATAACCCCTCTCACTTGTCTAATTCACCCCCTCTCTCTCTTGTCTAATAACCTCCTCTCTCTCTCTTGTCTAATACCCCCTCTCTCTCGTGTCTAATACCCCCTCTCTCTCTTGTCTAATTCCCCCTCTCTCTTGTCTAATTCCCCCCTCTCTCTCTTGTCTAATTCACCTCTCTATTGTCTAATTTATCCCCATCTCTCTTGTCTAATTCCTCCCTCTATCTACTCTAATTTCCCCCTCTCTCTTTTCTAATTCCCCCACTCTCTCTTGTCTGATGCTCCCTCTCTCTCTTATCTAATTCCCCCTCTCTCTCTTGTCTAATGCTCCCTCTCTCTCTGGTCTAATTCCCCCCTCAATCTTCTCTAATTCCCCCCTCTCTCTCTTGTCTAATTCCCCCCTCTCTCTTGTCTAATTCCCCCCTCTCTCTCTTGTCAAATTCCCCTACTCTCTCTTGTCTAATTCCCCATCTCTCTCTTGTCTAATTCCCCCCCTCTCTTGTCTAATTCCCCCTCTCTCTTGTCTAATTCCCCCCCTCTCTCTCTTGACTCATTCCCCCCACTCTCTTGTCTAATTCCCCCTCTCTCTTGTCTAATTGACCCCCTCGCTCTTGTCTAATTCGCCCCTCTCTCTTGTCTAATTCCCCCCACTCTCTCTCTTGTCTAATTCCCCCCTCTCTCTTGTCTAATTCGTACTCTCTCTCTTGTCTAATTCAACCCCCCTCTCTTGTCTAATTTCCCCCACTCTCTTGTCTAATTCCTCCCTCTCTCTTGTCTAATTCCTCCTTCTCTCTTGTCTAATTCCCCCCTCTCACTCTTGTCTAATTCCCTTCCCCTCTCTCTTGTCTAATTCCCCCCTCTCTCTCTTGTCTAATTCCCCCCTCTCTCGTGTCTAATTCCCCCCTCTCTCTCTTGTCGAATTTCCCCCTCTCTCTTGTCTAATTCCCCCCTCTCTCTCTTGTCTAATTCCCCCTCTCTCTCTTGTCTAATTCCCCCTCTCTCTCTTGTCTAATTCCCCAAATTTCTCTCCTGTCTAATTCCCCCTCTCTCTTTTCTAATTCCCACCTCCCTCTTGTCTAATTCCCCCCTCTCTCTTGTCTAATTCCCCCACTCTCTCACTTGTCTAATTCCCCCCTCTCTCTCTCTCTTGTCTAATTCCCCCTCTCTCTCTTGTCTAATTCCCCCACTCTCTCTTCTCTAATTCCCCCTCTCTCTTGTCTTATTCCCCCTCACTCTTGTCTAATTACCCCCCTATCTCTTGTCTAATTCCCCCTCTCTCTCTCTTGTCTAATTCCACCTCTCTCTCTTGTCTAATTCCCTTCTCCTCTCTCTTGTCTAATATCCCCTCTCTCTTGTCTAATTCCCCTCTCTCTTGTCTAATTCCCCCCTCTCTCTTGTCTAATTCCCTCCTCACTCTTGTCTAATTCCCCCCTCTCTCTTGTGTAATTCCCCCTCTTCTCTTGTCTAATTACCCCCTCTCTCTTGTCTAATTCCCCCTCTTTCTCTTCTCTAATTCCCCGTCTCTCTCTTGTCTAATTCCCACACTCTCTCTTGTCTGATTCCCCCTCTCTCTTGTCTAATTCTCCCTCTCTCTCTTGTCTAAGTCCCCCCGTCTCTCTTGTCTAATTCCCCCTCTCACTTGTCTAATTCATCCCTCTCTCTCTTGTCTAATAACCTCCTCTCTCTCTTGTCTAATTCCCC
>JANJGN010003209.1:0-5000 GCA_026770705.1 Isurus oxyrinchus
CGCCTGCGTTCAACAGGGTTCTGGGCACGCACTTTGGCAACCCAAGGGGACTAATGAACAGACTTTGTGTTTTATTCATCATGAAGGGACACCGCCAGGTGACACTTAAGAGAATATTTCTGTTTAGGATATATATACATATATACATCTGTTCATGTCGCCACAAAATTATTGAAACCAGGGTTACCACCGGCCTGGGCCCCGGACGATTTTTCAGACCGACAACATAGCTCGGAAAGCCCGCATAAATTGCACTTACATCGTCATTTTGGACTTCCGAGAGGTCATTGGAAGGTGTTCTATTTGAAATAGTTGACCTTCCTCAAAGTCGCACTTTTTTAGGCATTTTTAAAGTGTGACCGTTGCCTTAAAATGTTCTGAAAATCGTGTCCCCGAAATTCTCCGGGTACCCCCGCCAATCCCCCCGGCCAACAATTGCACCCGAGAGGTGGGGCGGTAGCCCCTACCGTCCAGGAGGCCTCAAAAGCCCGCAAAGCGCCATTTTGCCGTTTCCTCTTCGGGAGAACCGAAGGGAAATCATTAATGAGCTGGACGAGTACCATGCCAAAAATTGCAACCGACCCAGCCGTCGGGCCGATTCGCTACTCTCAGGGGGAATACCCCCACTGCGAGCCGGGCAAGAGCCTCGGATTCGACGCCATACGCTTCCGTCTGAGCACGGATTTTGTTCTCCCGGGCCCAGGAGACACTTTCCACGGCCGGCGAATGCAATCTGGGGTGCATTTTATTTATTAGTTACTGATTTCTCTTCCAAACTTGCCTCTGCCACAGACTAAGTCCAAATGGTTAATGATTTCTCCGCCACACTTGCCTCGCTGCCAGAGACTAAGTCCAAACGGTTAATGATTTCTCCGCCACACTTGCCTCTCTGCCAGAGACGAAGTCCAAACGGTTAATGATTTCTCCGCCCACACTTGCCTCGCTGCCAGAGACTAAGTCCAAATGGTTACTGATTTCTCCACTGCACTTGCCTCTGTGCCAGAGACGAAGTCCAAATGGTTAATGATTTCTGCACCACACTTGCCTCTCTGCCAGAGACGAAGTCCAAACGGTTAATGATTTCTCCGCCACACTTGCCTCGCTGCCAGCGACTAAGTCCAAATGGTTACTGATTTCTCCACTGCACTTGCCTCTGTGCCAGAGACGAAGTCCAAATGGTTAATGATTTCTGCACCACACTTGCCTCTCTGCCAGAGACGAAGTCCAAATGGTTAATGATTTCTCCACTGCACTTGCCTCTGTGCCAGAGACGAAGTCCAAATGGTTAATGATTTCTGCACCACACTTGCCTCGCTGCCAGAGACGAAGTCCAAATGGTTACTGATTTCTCCACTGCACTTGCCTCTGTGCCAGAGACGAAGTCCAAATGGTTAATGATTTCTGCACCACACTTGCCTCTCTGCCAGAGACTAAGTCCAAACGGTTAATGATTTCTCCGCCACACTTGCCTCGCTGCCAGAGACTAAGTCCCAAATGGTTAATGATTTCTGCACCACACTTGCCTCGCTGCCAGAGACTAAGTCCAAATGGTTAATGATTTCTGCACCACACTTGCCTCTCTGCCAGAGACTAAGTCCAAACGGTTAATGATTTCTCCGCCACACTTGCCTCGCTGCCAGAGACTAAGTCCAAATGGTTAATGATTTCTGCACCACACTTGCCTCGCTGCCAGAGACGAAGTCCAAATGGTTAATGATTTCTCAGGGCCACTGTCCCATTGGTTAGCCATTTCTCCAGAGGCTTACCGAGGCCAACCTGCGATATCTCGCGGACCCGGAGGCCCCGTTGCACGTCCTGCACATTCAGTCCGAGGTGCATTGGTTACCCATTTCTCCAGAAGCTTACCGAAGGCACACCGTCACACCTCGCGGGCCCCGAGGCCACTTTCCCCCGGTGCGCAAATTCAATCCGAGGTGCATTGCCCTTAGCCGCCTTCTCCGGCCGGCTTCGGGTGCGTTTCCGGGGCTCCGACCGGGGCAAATCCGGTCCCCGGGGCCAGTGGGAGCCGTCCCCGGGCACGCCCGGGCTTCCGGTCGCCGCTTTCCGTGACCGACCGAAAGACGGTAAAAAATGCCGAAAATGGACAAAAATGGCCGACGGCGGGGCCTCCTGGTCGGTTAGGCGGCAGCCTGGATCGGTCCCTGCGGACCTGGAGGCTCGAGACGGCACTCGGAGCTGTCGACCGATTCTCGACTTGCCACCTCCTACCATTCTGCAGATACCCCGCCAACCCCCCCAGCCAGCAAATGCAGCCGAGATGTCGGTCGGTAGTCCAGCCGCCGAGGAGGCCTCGAAAGCCCGCGACACCTCCTTTCGCCGTTTCCCCATCGGGAGAACCGAGGGGAAATCATTATCTAGCTCCGGCAGCCCCCCTCCAACAATTGCAACCCGCCCCGTGGCCGGGCCGATTCGCCCCGCCTAGCGGGAATGCCTCCACCGGGGGCCCGGCAGAAGCTTCGGATCCGACCTCCTGGACTTCCGTCTTGGCACGGATTTCCCTCACACGGGCCCAGGGGCCACTTCCCCCCGGCCTTCGGACGCAGCCGGAGGTGCATCGGGCCGAAGCCGCCTTCCCGGCCGGCTTCCGGAGGTTTCCGGGGCAAACTCCGGTCCTCCCGGCGAGGGGGAGCCTTCCCCGTGCACGCCCGGGTGTCAGGCCGCCGCTTTTCTTGACCGGCCGAAAGAGGCGAAAAATGCCGAAAATGACCAAAAATGGCCGACGGCGGGGCCTCCCGGTCGGTTTGGCGGCAGCCTGGGTCGGTCCCTGCAGACCTGGAGGCTCGAGAAGGCACTTGGCGAAGTCGACCCATTCTCGATTTGCCACCTCCTCCTATTCTGCAGATAGCCCGCCAACCTCCACAGCCAGCAAATGCAACCGTCATTCAGGCCGACGACCCTCCGGTAGTCATACCGAGGAAGAGGCAACCGAAGCCCCGCCAGGCCTTCCGGATTGCACCCGCTCCCCGACCGGTTCTTTTTCAAAAAAAGGGCCCAGGAGCCCGGATTATTTTAGGACGCGCTCGGGACCGCCCTGAGGGACACCGAACACCCAACCTTTCCCCGGGTCGACCCTCCCCGCCTCGGCCACCGGGGGGGGTCGAACCCGATCACCGGTTAATGATTTCCCCCCTGCTCGGACTCGGCTGTTTCTCAACCGCGCTTGCCCGGCTCGGCCCCCAGCCCCGGCCCCTCACGTGGGGGCCCTGAATACGCCCCCCGGCAGCCATCTTGGCCCGCCGGCCCGGTATTTTAGGCCGTTTCGACCCTTCCCTGCCCGCTGGCTGACTGGTTCACCATGTCCCCATTCTGCGCTTAGACTTTTCAGCTGCTCGGGATGCCGGCTGATGACGGCTCCCGTACGACCGGGCGGGCGGCTCCAACTACCGGCCGGCTGCCCGGCCTGCTAACCCGTTAAGCATTTCCCCGTCCTGCACACATTCCCTGGACCTGCTGGTGTGTTCTGCAGCTAACTGCACCCCTACGACCGGGCGGGAGGCTATGATTACTGGTCGGCTGCCCTGCCAGGTAACCGCTTAACCGATTCCCCGTTTGGTACTGAGTCCCTGGACCTGCTGGTGTGTTCCGCAGTTAACTGCACACCTATGACCGGGCGGGAGGCTATAATTACCGGGCCGGCAGCCTTGCCTGCTAACCGGCTGCCCGTGTCCCCATTCGGTACTTAGTCCGTGGACCTGCTGGTGTGTTCTGCAGCTAACTGCACCCCTATGACCGGGCGGGAGGCTGTAAATACCGGCCGGCAGCCCAGCCTGCTAACCGGCTGCCCGTGTCCCCATTCTGTCCTTAGTCCTTGGACCTGCTGGTGTGTTCTGCAGCTAACTGCACCCCTATGGCAGGCCGGCATCCCTGCCTGCTGACCGGCTGCCCGTGTCCTCATTCTGTACTTAGTCCTTGGAC
Source organism: Isurus oxyrinchus (assembly GCA_026770705.1). NCBI lineage: Eukaryota > Metazoa > Chordata > Chondrichthyes > Lamniformes > Lamnidae > Isurus > Isurus oxyrinchus. Next base: position 3,937 of record JANJGN010003209.1, read on the forward strand.
CTGCTGGTGTGTTCTGCAGCTAACTGCACCCCTATGACCGGGCGGGAGGCTGTAATTACCGGCCGGCAGCCCTGCCTGCTGACCGGCTGCCCGTGTCCTCATTCTGTACTTAGTCCTTGGACCTGCTGGTGTGTTCTGCAGCTGACTGCGCCTCTATTACCCGGCGGGAGGCTATAATTACCGGTCGGCTGCCTTGTCTGCTAACTGGTTCAACTGGTTCACAGGTTCCCCTGTGCTGTACATATCCCGTGGACCAGCGGCTGTGTTCTGCAGCTCAGCGCACCTTTACTACCATGCCGAAAGCCCTGAATAATGGCCGGCTACCCTGCCTGCTAACCGGTAAACCATTTGCCGCAAACCTAACCCCAGCCCTAAGCCTAACCGCTAACCCTGACCCGAACCCCGAGCCAACAATAAACTAGCCTTGTCCCCTTCCCCGACACGAACACCAAGCCAAGCCCCTAACTCTAACCCTACCCCTACCCCTGACACTTCCCCTAACCCTAACGCCCCAACCCTAACCCCAGCCCTAAGCCTAACCGCTAACCCTAACCCGAATAAAACTCCGGACCACCCGGGCGGACACCGAACACCCAGCCTTTCCCCGGTTCCACCCTCCCCGCCTCGGCCACCAGGCTCGAACCGGCTGAATGGCCAACGATATCGCTCCTGCTCGGACTTTGCTCGCTTTAAATCGCGCTTGCGCGGCTCGGCCTCCAGGCACCGCCCCGTCACGTGCGACCGCTGAATACGCCCCCCGGCAGCCATCTTGGCCCGCCGCTCCGGTATTTCAGGCCGTTTTGACCCTTCCCTGCCCGCTGCCATGCATCCGCTTGCCGGTTAATGATTTCGCCGTTCTGCACCTCGACTTTTGAGCAGCTCGGCAAGCGAAATGCTGACAGCACCCGGAGTATCGGGCCTTCGGCCAACCGCCTGCCCGGCCTCCAGGCACCGACCCTCTCACGTGGTGACTGTGAATCCGCCCCGCCCCCGGTTGCCATTTTTTCCTTGCCGCCTCGATATTTTAAGCCGTTTCACCCTTTCCCCTTCCGGCTTGCTGACAG
>JANJGN010003209.1:17500-22500 GCA_026770705.1 Isurus oxyrinchus
GGTTAATGATTTCTCCGCCACACTTGCCTCGCTGCCAGAGACTAAGTCCAAACGGTTAATGATTTCTCCGCCACACTTGCCTCTCTGCCAGAGACGAAGTCCAAACGGTTAATGATTTCTCCGCCACACTTGCCTCGCTGCCAGAGACTAAGTCCAAATGGTTACTGATTTCTCCACTGCACTTGCCTCTGTGCCAGAGACGAAGTCCAAATGGTTAATGATTTCTGCACCACACTTGCCTCTCTGCCAGAGACGAAGTCCAAACGGTTAATGATTTCTCCGCCACACTTGCCTCGCTGCCAGCGACTAAGTCCAAATGGTTACTGATTTCTCCACTGCACTTGCCTCTGTGCCAGAGACGAAGTCCAAATGGTTAATGATTTCTGCACCACACTTGCCTCTCTGCCAGAGACGAAGTCCAAATGGTTAATGATTTCTCCACTGCACTTGCCTCTGTGCCAGAGACGAAGTCCAAATGGTTAATGATTTCTGCACCACACTTGCCTCGCTGCCAGAGACTAAGTCCAAATGGTTACTGATTTCTCCACTGCACTTGCCTCTGTGCCAGAGACGAAGTCCAAATGGTTAATGATTTCTGCACCACACTTGCCTCTCTGCCAGAGACTAAGTCCAAACGGTTAATGATTTCTCCGCCACACTTGCCTCGCTGCCAGAGACTAAGTCCAAATGGTTAATGATTTCTGCACCACACTTGCCTCGCTGCCAGAGACTAAGTCCAAATGGTTAATGATTTCTGCACCACACTTGCCTCTCTGCCAGAGACTAAGTCCAAACGGTTAATGATTTCTCCGCCACACTTGCCTCGCTGCCAGAGACTAAGTCCAAATGGTTAATGATTTCTGCACCACACTTGCCTCGCTGCCAGAGACGAAGTCCAAATGGTTAATGATTTCTCAGGGCCACTGTCCCATTGGTTAGCCATTTCTCCAGAGGCTTACCGAGGCCAACCTGCGATATCTCGCGGACCCGGAGGCCCCGTTGCACGTCCTGCACATTCAGTCCGAGGTGCATTGGTTACCCATTTCTCCAGAAGCTTACCGAAGGCACACCGTCACACCTCGCGGGCCCCGAGGCCACTTTCCCCGGTGCGCAAATTCAATCCGAGGTGCATTGCCCTTAGCCGCCTTCTCCGGCCGGCTTCGGGTGCGTTTCCGGGGCTCCGACCGGGGCAAATCCGGTCCCCGGGGCCAGTGGGAGCCGTCCCCGGGCACGCCCGGGCTTCCGGTCGCCGCTTTCCGTGACCGACCGAAAGACGGTAAAAAATGCCGAAAATGGACAAAAATGGCCGACGGCGGGGCCTCCTGGTCGGTTAGGCGGCAGCCTGGATCGGTCCCTGCGGACCTGGAGGCTCGAGACGGCACTCGGAGCTGTCGACCGATTCTCGACTTGCCACCTCCTACCATTCTGCAGATACCCCGCCAACCCCCCCAGCCAGCAAATGCAGCCGAGATGTCGGTCGGTAGTCCAGCCGCCGAGGAGGCCTCGAAAGCCCGCGACACCTCCTTTCGCCGTTTCCCCATCGGGAGAACCGAGGGGAAATCATTATCTAGCTCCGGCAGCCCCCCTCCAACAATTGCAACCCGCCCCGTGGCCGGGCCGATTCGCCCCGCCTAGCGGGAATGCCTCCACCGGGGGCCCGGCAGAAGCTTCGGATCCGACCTCCTGGACTTCCGTCTTGGCACGGATTTCCCTCACACGGGCCCAGGGGCCACTTCCCCCGGCCTTCGGACGCAGCCGGAGGTGCATCGGGCCGAAGCCGCCTTCCCGGCCGGCTTCCGGAGGTTTCCGGGGCAAACTCCGGTCCTCCCGGCGAGGGGGAGCCTTCCCCGTGCACGCCCGGGTGTCAGGCCGCCGCTTTTCTTGACCGGCCGAAAGAGGCGAAAAATGCCGAAAATGACCAAAAATGGCCGACGGCGGGGCCTCCCGGTCGGTTTGGCGGCAGCCTGGGTCGGTCCCTGCAGACCTGGAGGCTCGAGAAGGCACTTGGCGAAGTCGACCCATTCTCGATTTGCCACCTCCTCCTATTCTGCAGATAGCCCGCCAACCTCCACAGCCAGCAAATGCAACCGTCATTCAGGCCGACGACCCTCCGGTAGTCATACCGAGGAAGAGGCACCGAAGCCCCGCCAGGCCTTCCGGATTGCACCCGCTCCCCGACCGGTTCTTTTTCAAAAAAGGGCCCAGGAGCCCGGATTATTTTAGGACGCGCTCGGGACCGCCCTGAGGGACACCGAACACCCAACCTTTCCCCGGGTCGACCCTCCCCGCCTCGGCCACCGGGGGGGGTCGAACCCGATCACCGGTTAATGATTTCCCCCTGCTCGGACTCGGCTGTTTCTCAACCGCGCTTGCCCGGCTCGGCCCCCAGCCCCGGCCCCTCACGTGGGGGCCCTGAATACGCCCCCCGGCAGCCATCTTGGCCCGCCGGCCCGGTATTTTAGGCCGTTTCGACCCTTCCCTGCCCGCTGGCTGACTGGTTCACCATGTCCCCATTCTGCGCTTAGACTTTTCAGCTGCTCGGGATGCCGGCTGATGACGGCTCCCGTACGACCGGGCGGGCGGCTCCAACTACCGGCCGGCTGCCCGGCCTGCTAACCCGTTAAGCATTTCCCCGTCCTGCACACATTCCCTGGACCTGCTGGTGTGTTCTGCAGCTAACTGCACCCCTACGACCGGGCGGGAGGCTATGATTACTGGTCGGCTGCCCTGCCAGGTAACCGCTTAACCGATTCCCCGTTTGGTACTGAGTCCCTGGACCTGCTGGTGTGTTCCGCAGTTAACTGCACACCTATGACCGGGCGGGAGGCTATAATTACCGGCCGGCAGCCTTGCCTGCTAACCGGCTGCCCGTGTCCCCATTCGGTACTTAGTCCGTGGACCTGCTGGTGTGTTCTGCAGCTAACTGCACCCCTATGACCGGGCGGGAGGCTGTAAATACCGGCCGGCAGCCCAGCCTGCTAACCGGCTGCCCGTGTCCCCATTCTGTCCTTAGTCCTTGGACCTGCTGGTGTGTTCTGCAGCTAACTGCACCCCTATGGCAGGCCGGCATCCCTGCCTGCTGACCGGCTGCCCGTGTCCTCATTCTGTACTTAGTCCTTGGACCTGCTGGTGTGTTCTGCAGCTAACTGCACCCCTATGACCGGGCGGGAGGCTGTAATTACCGGCCGGCAGCCCTGCCTGCTGACCGGCTGCCCGTGTCCTCATTCTGTACTTAGTCCTTGGACCTGCTGGTGTGTTCTGCAGCTGACTGCGCCTCTATTACCCGGCGGGAGGCTATAATTACCGGTCGGCTGCCTTGTCTGCTAACTGGTTCACAGGTTCCCCTGTGCTGTACATATCCCGTGGACCAGCGGCTGTGTTCTGCAGCTCAGCGCACCTTTACTACCATGCCGAAAGCCCTGAATAATGGCCGGCTACCCTGCCTGCTAACCGGTAAACCATTTGCCGCAAACCTAACCCCAGCCCTAAGCCTAACCGCTAACCCTGACCCGAACCCCGAGCCAACAATAAACTAGCCTTGTCCCCTTCCCCGACACGAACACCAAGCCAAGCCCCTAACTCTAACCCTACCCCTACCCCTGACACTTCCCCTAACCCTCAACGCCCCAACCCTAACCCCAGCCCTAAGCCTAACCGCTAACCCTAACCCGAATAAAACTCCGGACCACCCGGGCGGACACCGAACACCCAGCCTTTCCCCGGTTCCACCCTCCCCGCCTCGGCCACCAGGCTCGAACCGGCTGAATGGCCAACGATATCGCTCCTGCTCGGACTTTGCTCGCTTTAAATCGCGCTTGCGCGGCTCGGCCTCCAGGCACCGCCCCGTCACGTGCGACCGCTGAATACGCCCCCCGGCAGCCATCTTGGCCCGCCGCTCCGGTATTTCAGGCCGTTTTGACCCTTCCCTGCCCGCTGCCATGCATCCGCTTGCCGGTTAATGATTTCGCCGTTCTGCACCTCGACTTTTGAGCAGCTCGGCAAGCGAAATGCTGACAGCACCCGGAGTATCGGGCCTTCGGCCAACCGCCTGCCCGGCCTCCAGGCACCGACCCTCTCACGTGGTGACTGTGAATCCGCCCCGCCCCCGGTTGCCATTTTTTCCTTGCCGCCTCGATATTTTAAGCCGTTTCACCCTTTCCCCTTCCGGCTTGCTGACAGGTTAATGATTTCCCCATTCCGCGCTTAGGACTTTTCAGCTGCTCGGGATGCCGGCTGCTGACTGCACCCGTACTACCGGCCGGCTGACCTTCCTGCTGACCGGTTAACCATTTCCACGTCCTGGACACATTCCCTGGACCTGCTGGCGTCTTCTGCAGTTTACTGCACCCGTATTACCCGGCGGGAGGCTGTAATTAACGGTCGGCTGCGCTGCCTGTTGTCTGGTTCACCATTTCCCCTTCATTACCCACTCTCAGCAGCGGCTGGGCTGTTCTGCAGCTAACGGCAGCCGTAGTACCGCGTGGACGGCTCCGATTACCGGCCGGCTGCCCTGCCTGCTAACCGGTTAACCATTTCCCCTTCAGTACTTACTCTCAGCAGCCGCTTGGCTGCTCTGCAGCTACATGCAGCCGTACTACCGGGCGGGCGGGCGGGCGGCTTAAATTACCTGCCGGCTGCCGTGTCTGCTAACTGGTTGCCCGCTTTTTACATCGCACGTGGACCAGCTGGTGTGCTCTGCATCTTAGTGCACCCTTATAAGCGGGCCGGAGAGCCGGATTAACGGTCGGCTACCCTGCCTAGTAACCAGTTAACCATTTGCCGCAACCCGAAGCCTAACCCCTAACCCTAACCCGTACCCTAACCCCTAAACCCCTGAAACTTACCCAAACCCCATCCCCGACCCCAACACCAACACTCACAATCCCGGCTACCAATTCGCCGCCTTCGCCACCATTCCCGCGCCGGCACACTCTTGCAACGCCACCAACATCAACCCTCTTCCAGCCCCCAGCCTTCCCTAACAAAACAGCCTCTCCACC
>JANJGN010003209.1:35000-40000 GCA_026770705.1 Isurus oxyrinchus
CCAGAGACTAAGTCCAAATGGTTAATGATTTCTCCACTGCACTTGCCTCTGTGCCAGAGACGAAGTCCAAATGGTTAATGATTTCTGCACCACACTTGCCTCTCTGCCAGAGACTAAGTCCAAACGGTTAATGATTTCTCCGCCACACTTGCCTCGCTGCCAGAGACTAAGTCCAAATGGTTAATGATTTCTGCACCACACTTGCCTCTCTGCCAGAGACGAAGTCCAAACGGTTAATGATTTCTCCGCCACACTTGCCTCGCTGCCAGAGACGAAGTCCAAATGGTTAATGATTTCTGCACCACACTTGCCTCGCTGCCAGAGACTAAGTCCAAATGGTTAATGATTTCTCCACTGCACTTGCCTCTGTGCCAGAGACGAAGTCCAAATGGTTAATGATTTCTGCACCACACTTGCCTCTCTGCCAGAGACGAAGTCCAAATGGTTAATGATTTCTCAGGGCCACTGTCCCATTGGTTAGCCATTTCTCCAGAGGCTTACCGAGGCCAACCTGCGATATCTCGCGGACCCGGAGGCCCCGTTGCACGTCCTGCACATTCAGTCCGAGGTGCATTGGTTACCCATTTCTCCAGAAGCTTACCGAAGGCACACCGTCACACCTCGCGGGCCCCGAGGCCACTTTCCCCGTTGCGCAAATTCAATCCGAGGTGCATTGCCCTTAGCCGCCTTCTCCGGCCGGCTTCGGGTGCGTTTCCGGGGCTCCGACCGGGGCAAATCCGGTCCCCGGGGCCAGTGGGAGCCGTCCCCGGGCACGCCCGGGCTTCCGGTCGCCGCTTTCCGTGACCGACCGAAAGACGGTAAAAAAATGCCGAAAATGGACAAAAATGGCCGACGGCGGGGCCTCCTGGTCGGTTAGGCGGCAGCCTGGATCGGTCCCTGCGGACCTGGAGGCTCGAGACGGCACTCGGAGCTGTCGACCGATTCTCGACTTGCCACCTCCTACCATTCTGCAGATACCCCGCCAACCCCCCCAGCCAGCAAATGCAGCCGAGATGTCGGTCGGTAGTCCAGCCGCCGAGGAGGCCTCGAAAGCCCGCGACACCTCCTTTCGCCGTTTCCCCATCGGGAGAACCGAGGGGAAATCATTATCTAGCTCCGGCAGCCCCCCTCCAACAATTGCAACCCGCCCCGTGGCCGGGCCGATTCGCCCCGCCTAGCGGGAATGCCTCCACCGGGGGGCCCGGCAGAAGCTTCGGATCCGACCTCATGGACTTCCGTCTTGGCACGGATTTCCCTCACACGGGCCCAGGGGCCACTTCCCCCGGCCTTCGGACGCAGCCGGAGGTGCATCGGGCCGAAGCCGCCTTCCCGGCCGGCTTCCGGAGGTTTCCGGGGACAAACTCCGGTCCTCCCGGCGAGGGGGAGCCTTCCCCGTGCACGCCCGGGTGTCAGGCCGCCGCTTTTCTTGACCGGCCGAAAGAGGCGAAAAATGCCGAAAATGACCAAAAATGGCCGACGGCGGGGCCTCCCGGTCGGTTTGGCGGCAGCCTGGGTCGGTCCCTGCAGACCTGGAGGCTCGAGAAGGCACTTGGCGAAGTCGACCCATTCTCGATTTGCCACCTCCTCCTATTCTGCAGATAGCCCGCCAACCTCCACAGCCAGCAAATGCAACCGTCATTCAGGCCGACGACCCTCCGGTAGTCATACCGAGGAAGAGGCACCGAAGCCCCGCCAGGCCTTCCGGATTGCACCCGCTCCCCGACCGGTTCTTTTTCAAAAAAGGGCCCAGGAGCCCGGATTATTTTAGGACGCGCTCGGGACCGCCCTGAGGGACACCGAACACCCAACCTTTCCCCGGGTCGACCCTCCCCGCCTCGGCCACCGGGGGGGGGGTCGAACCGGATCACCGGTTAATGATTTCCCCCTGCTCGGACTCGGCTGTTTCTCAACCGCGCTTGCCCGGCTCGGCCCCCAGCCCCGGCCCCTCACGTGGGGGCCCTGAATACGCCCCCCGGCAGCCATCTTGGCCCGCCGGCCCGGTATTTCAGGCCGTTTCGACCCTTCCCTGCCCGCTGGCTGACTGGTTCACCATGTCCCCATTCTGCGCTTAGACTTTTCAGCTGCTCGGGATGCCGGCTGATGACGGCTCCCGTACGACCGGGCGGGCGGCTCCAACTACCGGCCGGCTGCCCGGCCTGCTAACCCGTTAAGCATTTCCCCGTCCTGCACACATTCCCTGGACCTGCTGGTGTGTTCTGCAGCTAACTGCACCCCTACGACCGGGCGGGAGGCTATGATTACTGGTCGGCTGCCCTGCCAGGTAACCGCTTAACCGATTCCCCGTTTGGTACTGAGTCCCTGGACCTGCTGGTGTGTTCTGCAGTTAACTGCACCCCTATGACCGGGCGGGAGGCTGTAATTACCGGCCGGCAGCCCTGCCTGCTAACTGGCTGCCCGTGTCCCCATTCTGTCCTTAGTCCTTGGACCTGCTGGTGTGTTCTGCAGCTAACTGCACCCCTATGGCAGGCCGGCATCCCTGCCTGCTGACCGGCTGCCCGTGTCCTCATTCTGTACTTAGTCCTTGGACCTGCTGGTGTGTTCTGCAGCTAACTGCACCCCTATGACCGGGCGGGAGGCTGTAATTACCGGCCGGCAGCCCTGCCTGCTGACCGGCTGCCCGTGTCCTCATTCTGTACTTAGTCCGTGGACCTGCTGGTGTGTTCTGCAGCTGACTGCGCCTCTATTACCCGGCGGGAGGCTATAATTACCGGTCGGCTGCCTTGTCTGCTAACTGGTTCACAGGTTCCCCTGTGCCGTACATATCCCGTGGACCAGCGGCTGTGTTCTGCAGCTCAGCGCACCTTTACTACCATGCCGAAAGCCCTGAATAATGGCCGGCTACCCTGCCTGCTAACCGGTAAACCATTTGCCGCAAACCTAACCCCAGCCCTAAGCCTAACCGCTAACCCTAACCCGAACCCCGAGCCAAAAATAAACTAGCCTTGTCCCCTTCCCCGACACGAACACCCAGCCAAGCCCCTAACTCTAACCCTACCCCTGACACTTCCCCTAACCCTAACGCCCCAACCCTAACCCCAGCCCTAAGCCTAACCGCTAACCCTAACCCGAATAAAACTCCGGACCACCCGGGCGGACACCGAACACCCAGCCTTTCCCCGGTTCCACCCTCGCCGCCTCGGCCACCAGGCTCGAACCGGCTGAATGGCCAACGATATCGCTCCTGCTCGGACTTTGCTCGCTTTAAATCGCGCTTGCGCGGCTCGGCCTCCAGGCACCGCCCCGTCACGTGCGACCGCTGAATACGCCCCCCCGGCAGCCATCTTGGCCCGCCGCTCCGGTATTTCAGGCCGTTTTGACCCTTCCCTGCCCGCTGCCATGCATCCGCTTGCCGGTTAATGATTTCGCCGTTCTGCACCTCGACTTTTGAGCAGCTCGGCAAGCGAAATGCTGACAGCACCCGGAGTATCGGGCCTTCGGCCAACCGCCTGCCCGGCCTCCAGGCACCGCCCCTCTCACGTGGTGACTGTGAATCCGCCCCGCCCCCGGTTGTCATTTTTTCCTTGCCGCCTCGATATTTTAAGCCGTTTCACCCTTTCCCTGCCCGCTTGCTGACTGGTTAATGATTTCCCCATTCCGCGCTTAAGACTTTTCAGCTGCTCGGGATGCCGGCTGCTGACTGCACCCGTACTACCGGCCGGCTGACCTTCCTGCTGACCGGTTCACCATTTCCACGTCCTGGACACATTCCCTGGACCTGCTGGCGTCTTCTGCAGTTTACTGCACCCGTATTACCCGGCGGGAGGCTGTAATTAACGGTCGGCTGCGCTGCCTGTTGTCTGGTTCCCCATTTCCCCTTCATTACCCACTCTCAGCAGCGGCTGGGCTGTTCTGCAGCTAACGGCAGCCGTAGTACCGCGTGGACGGCTCCGATTACCGGCCGGCTGCCCTGCCTGCTAACCGGTTAACCATTTCCCCTTCAGTACTTACTCTCAGCAGCCGCTTGGCTGCTCTGCAGCTACATGCAGCCGTACTACCGGGCGGGCGGGCGGGCGGCTTAAATTACCTGCCGGCTGCCGTGTCTGCTAACTGGTTGCCCGCTTTTTACATCGCACGTGGACCAGCTGGTGTGCTCTGCATCTTAGTGCACCCTTATAAGCGGGCCGGAGAGCCGGATTAACGGTCGGCTACCCTGCCTAGTAACCAGTTAACCATTTGCCGCAACCCGAAGCCTAACCCCTAACCCTAACCCGTACCCTAACCCCTAACCCCCTGAAACTTACCCAAACCCCATCCCCGACCCCAACACCAACACTCACAATCCCGGCTACCAATCCGCCGCCTTCGCCACCATTCCCGCGCCGGCACACTCTTGCAACGCCACCAACATCAAGCCTCTTCCAGCCCCCAGCCTTCCCTAACAAAACAGCCTCTCCACCCAACACCGACCCCAATCCACTCTGCCCATCCGGCAATGGCGACGCTCTGCCCGGCCAACACCGCCACATCCACCCGCTTGCTGCTCGGACCTCCCACGCCCTCGCTAAGCCTATGCCTTACAAGCTGACAATCCCTTCCAGCTCACCGCACCCGAAACCCCCTTGCCAGCCATTCAACCCCGTTAACTCCCGCCCTTCCATCATCACCGACCCAAATCCACATTCCCACCCCGCCCAAGAGCTGCTCTGGCACGGCCACGCTCCCCAGATTGCCCCCCTTAGGCGTATATTAAGCCCGCCTCCACTCATTAGAGCCAAACCGCGCGGAAAAGTGACGGGGGAAATCATTAACCAGTCTCACCTGAGCAAAGGGGAAATCATTAACCAATTCAGCTTGCAGGGTAAATCATTAACCAGGTACACTTTAATTTGCTGCCTTCCTTCATCACCGAAACGATTCCAATTCCCACCCCCTTCAAGAGCTCTGCTAGGACGGCATCGTGCCCCAGGTTGCTCCCCTTAGGCGTATATTAAGCCCGCCTCCACTGATTAGAGGCAAGCCGCGCGGAGAAGTGACCGGGG
>JANJGN010003210.1:0-30000 GCA_026770705.1 Isurus oxyrinchus
CCTCAGTCCCAGGGCCTCCACTTGGTTGGAAGGTTGATCCCCGTGAAAGTTCCCATGGAAACCCGGAGCCTGCCAGGGTCTGTTTAACGATGACAAGGAAATGAGATTAACAGGCACCACTCCCTCCGATCACTGCGACGTTTCTGCTCATATTAGGACATTTCACAGACCGGTGAAATCTGCAGTCACAGGCCAGGGAGCCTGGTTCATATCCGCTGAGGAACCAGCCCACCTGCAGAGACACAGCGGCTCAGTGGCATTAGTTAAAGAAGGGAGGCTGAATGGGATCCTCCTGTTCCTGTGTAACAGGCTGGAGAAGGGGCTGAATGGCCCTCCTCCTGTTCCTGTGTAACAGGCTCGAGAAGGGGCTGAATGGCCCTCCTCCTGCTCCTGTGTAACAGGCTGGAGAAGGGGCTGAATGGGATCCTCCTGCTCCTGTGTAACAGGCTCGAGAAGGGGCTGAATGGGATCCTCCTGCTCCTGTGTAACAGGCTCGAGAAGGGGCTGAACGGGCCTCCTCCTGTTCCTGTGTAACAGGCTCGAGGGGCTGAATGGGCCTCCTCCTGTTCCTGTGTAACAGGCTCGAGAAGGGGCTGAATAGCCCTCCTCCTGTTCCTGTGTAACAGGCTCGAGAAGGGGCAGAATGGGATCCTCCTGTTCCTGTGTAACAGGCTCGAGAAGGGGCTGAATGGACCTCCTCCTGTTCCTGTGTAACAGGCTTGAGAAGGGGCTGAATGGGACTCATCCTGTTCCTGTGTAATAGGCTCGAGAAGGGGCTGAATGGGATCCTCCTGTTCCTGTGAAACAGGCTCGAGAAGGGGCTGAATGGGATCCTCCTGTTCCTGTGTAACAGGCTCGAGAAGGGGCTGAATGGGCTCCTCCTGTTCCTGTGTAACAGGCTCGAGAAGGGGCTGAATGGGCCTCCTCCTGTTCCTGTGAAACAGGCTCGAGAAGGGGCTGAATGGGATCCTCCTGTTCCTGTGTAACAGGCTCGAGAAGGGGCTGAATGGGCCTCCTCCTGTTCCTGTGTAACAGGCTCGAGAAGGGGCTGAATGGGCCTCCTGTTCCTGTGTAACAGGCTCGAGAAGGGGCTGAATGGGCCTCCTCCTGTTCCAGTGTAACAGGCTCCAGAAGGGGCTGAATGGGCCTCCTCCTGTTCCTGTGTAACAGGCTCGAGAAGGGGCTGAATAGCCTCCTCCTGTTCCTGTGTAACAGGCTCGAGAAGGGGCTGAATGGGATCCTCCTGTTCCTGTGTAACAGGCTCGAGAAGGGCCTGAATGTATCTCCTCATGTTCCTGTGTAACAGGCTCGAGAAGGGGCTGAATGGGCCTCCTCCTGTTCCTGTGTAACAGGCTCGAGAAGGGGCTGAATGGCCTCCTCCTGTTCCTGTGTAACAGGCTCGAGAAGGGGCTGAATGGCCTCCTCCTGTTCTTGTGTAACAGGCTCAAGAAGGGGCTGAATGGCCTCCTCCTGTTCCTGTGTAACAGGCTCGAGAAGGGGCTGAATGGGATCCTCCTGTTCCTGTGTAACAGGCTCGAGAAGGGGTTGAATGGGCTCCTCCTGTTCCTGTGTAACAGGCTCGAGAAGGGGCTGAATGGGATCCTCCTGTTCCTGTGTAACAGGCTCGATAAGGGGCTGAATGGTATCCTCCTGTTCCTGTGAAACAGGCTCGAGAAGGGGCTGAATGGGCCTCCTCCTGTTCCTGTGTAACAGACTCGAGAAGGGGCTGAATGGGATCCTCCTGTTCCTGTGTAACAGGCTCGAGAAGGGGCTGAATGGGCCTCCTCCTGTTCCTGTGCAACAGGCTCGAGAAGGGGCTGAATGGCCTCCTCCTGTTCCTGTGTAACAGGCTCGAGAAGGGGCTGAATGGGGCCTCCTCCTGTTCCTGTGTAACAGGCTCGAGAAGGGACTGAATGGGCCTCCTCCTGTTCCTGTGTAACAAGGTCGAGAGGCTGAATGGGCCTCCTCCTGTTCTTGTGTAACAGGCTCGAGAAGGGGCTGAATGGCCTCCTCCTGTTCCTGAGTAACAGGCTCGAGAAGGGGCTGAATGGGATCCTCCTGTTCCTGTGTAACAGGCTCGAGCGGCTGAATGATCTCCTCCTATTCCTGTGCAACAGGCTAGCGTAGGGGCTGAATGGGATCCTCCTGTTCCTGTGCAACAGGCTCGAGAAGGGGCTGAATGAGCCTCCTCCTGTTCCTGTGTAACAGGCTCGAGGGACTGAATGGGCCTCCTCCTGTTCCTGTGAAACAGGCTCGAGAAGGGACTGAATGGGCCTCCTCCTGTTCCTGTGTAACAAGGTTGAGAGGCTGAATGGGATCCTCCTGTTCCTGTGTAACAGGCTCGAGAAGGGGCTGAATGGGCCTCCTCCTGTTCCTGTGTAACAGGCTCGAGAAGGGTCTGAATGGGCCTCCTCCTGTTCCTGTGAAACAGGCTCGAGAAGGGACTGAATGGGCCTCCTCCTGTTCCTGTGTAACAAGGTTGAGAGGCTGAATGGGATCCTCCTGTTCCTGTGTAACAGGCTCGAGAAGGGGCTGAATGGGCCTCCTCCTGTTCCTGTGTAACAGGCTCGAGAAGGGTCTGAATGGGCCTCCTCCTGTTCCTGTGTAACAGGCTCGAGGGGCTGAATGGACCACCTCCTGTTCCTGTGTAACAGGCTCGAGAAGGGGCTGAATGTGATCTTCCGGTTCCTGTGTAACAGGCTCGAGGGGCTGAATGTGATCCTCCTGTTCCTGTGTAACAGGCTCGAGATGGTGCTGTATGTGAACCTCCTGTTCCTCTGTAACAGGCTCGAGAAGGGGCTGAATGGGCCTCCTCCTGTTCCTGAGTAACAGGCTCGTGGGTGCTGAATGGCCTCCTCCTGTTCCTGTGTAACAGGCTCGAGAAGGGGAATGGGATCCTCCTGTTCCTGTGTAACAGGCTCGAGAAGGGGCTGAATGGGATCCTCCTGTTCCTGTGTAACAGGCTCGAGAAGGGGCTGAATGGGCCTCCTCCTTTTACTCTGTAACAGGCTCGAGAAGGGGCTGAATGGGATCCTCCTGTTCCTGTGTAACAGGCTCGAGAAGGGGCTGAATGTGTCTCCTCCTGTTCCTGTGTAACAGGCTCGAGAAGGGGCTGAATGGGCTGCTCCTGTTCCTCTGTAACAGGCTCGAGAAGGGGCTGAATGGGCTCCTCCTGTTCCTGTGTAACAGGCTCGAGAAGGAGCTGAATGGGATCCTCCTGTTCCTGTGTAACAGGCTCGAGGGGCTGAATGGGCTCCTCCTGTTGCTGTGTAACAGGCTCGACAAGGGGCTGAATGGGGCCTCCTGTTCCTGTGTAACAGGCTCGAGAAGGGGCTGAATGGGATCCTCCTGTTCCTGTGTAACAGGCTCGAGAAGGGGCTGAATGGGATCCTCCTGTTCCTGTGTAACAAGCTCGAGAAGGGTCTGAATGGGATCCTCCTGTTCCTGTGTAACAAGCTCGAGCAGGGGCTGAATGGGCCTCCTCCTGTTCCTGTGTAACAGGCTCGAGAAGGGGCTGAATGGGCCTCCTCCTGTTCCTGTGTAACAGACTCGAGAAGGGGCTGAATGGGCCTCCTCCTGTTCCTGTGTAACAGGCTCGAGAAGGGGCTGAATGGGATCCTCCTGTTCCTGTGTAACAGACTCGAGAAGGGGCTGAATGGGATCCTCCTGTTCCTGTGTTACAGGCTTGAGAAGGGGCTGAATGGGATCCTCTTGTTCCTGTGTAACTGGCTCGAGAAGGGGCTGAATGGGATCCTCCTGTTCCTGTGTAACAGGCTCGAGAAGGGGCTGAATGGAATCCTCCTGTTCCTGTGTTACAGGCTTGAGAAGGGGCTGAATGGGCCTCCTCCTGTTCCTGTGTAACAGGCTCGAGGGGCTGAATGGCCTCCTCCTGTTCCTGTCTAACAGGCTCGAGAAGGGGGCTGAATGGTCCTCCTCCTGTTCCTGTGTAACAGGCTCGAGAAGGGGCTGAATGGGATCCTCCTGTTCCTGTCTAACACGCTCGAGAAGGGGCTGAATGGGCCTCCTCCTGTTCCTGTGTAACAGGCTCGAGAAGGGGCTGAATGGGATCCTCCTGTTCCTGTGTAACAGGCTCGATAATGGGCTGAATGGTATCCTCCTGTTCCTGTGTAACATGCTCGAGAAGGGGCTGAATGGCCTCCTCCTGTTCCTGTGTAACAGGCTCGAGAAGGAGCTGAATGGGCCTCCTCCTGTTCCTGTGTAACATGCTCGAGAAGGGGCTGAATGGGATCCTCCTGTTCCTGTGTAACAGGCTCGAGAAGGGGCTGAATGGCCTCCTCCTGTTCCTGTGTAACAGGCTCCAGAAGGGGCTGAATGGGATCCTCCTGTTCCTGTGTAACAGGCTCGAGAAGGGGCTGAATGGGATCCTCCTGTTCCTGTGTAACTGGCTCGAGAAGGGGCTGAATGGCCTCCTCCTGTTCCTGTGTAACAGGCTCGAGAAGGGGCTGAATGGCCTCCTCCTGTTCCTGTGTAACAGGCTCCAGAAGGGGCTGAATGGGATCCTCCTGTTCCTGTGTAACAGGCTCGAGAAGGGGCTGAATGGCCTCCTCCTGTTCCTGTGTAACAGGCTCGAGAAGGGGGCTGAATGGGATCCTCCTCTTCTTGTGTAACAGGCTCGAGAAGGGGCTGAATGGCCTCCTCCTGTTCCTGTGTAACAGGCTCGAGAAGGGGCTGAATGGCCCTGCTCCTGTTCCTGTGTAACAGGCTCGAGAAGGGGCTGAATGGGATCCTCCTGTTCCTGTGTAACAGGCTCGAGAAGGGGCTGAATGGCTTCCTCCTCTTCTTGTGTAACAGGCTCGAGAAGGGGCTGAATGGGATCCTCCTGTTCCTGTGTAACAGGCTCGATAAGGGGCTGAATGGTATCCTCCTGTTCCTGTGAAACAGGCTCGAGAAGGGGCTGAATGGGCCTCCTCCTGTTCCTGTGTAACAGACTCGAGAAGGGGCTGAATGGGATCCTCCTGTTCCTGTGTAACAGGCTCGAGAAGGGGCTGAATGGGATCCTCCTGTTCCTGTGTAACAGGCTCGAGAAGGGGCTGAATGGGCCTCCTCCTGTTCCTGTGCAACAGGCTCGAGAAGGGGCTGAATGGCCTCCTACTGTTCCTGTGTAACAGGCTCGAGAAGGGGCTGAATGGGGCCTCCTCCTGTTCCTGTGTAACAGGCTCGAGAAGGGACTGAATGGGCCTCCTCCTGTTCCTGTGTAACAAGGTCGAGAGGCTGAATGGGCCTCCTCCTGTTCTTGTGTAACAGGCTCGAGAAGGGGCTGAATGGCCTCCTCCTGTTCCTGAGTAACAGGCTCGAGAAGGGGCTGAATGGGATCCTCCTGTTCCTGTGTAACAGGCTCGAGCGGCTGAATGAGCTCCTCCTATTCCTGTGCAACAGGCTAGCGTAGGGGCTGAATGGGATCCTCCTGTTCCTGTGCAACAGGCTCGAGAAGGGGCTGAATGAGCCTCCTCCTGTTCCTGTGTAACAGGCTCGAGGGACTGAATGGGCCTCCTCCTGTTCCTGTGAAACAGGCTCGAGAAGGGACTGAATGGGCCTCCTCCTGTTCCTGTGTAACAAGGTTGAGAGGCTGAATGGGATCCTCCTGTTCCTGTGTAACAGGCTCGAGAAGGGGCTGAATGGGCCTCCTCCTGTTCCTGTGTAACAGGCTCGAGAAGGGTCTGAATGGGCCTCCTCCTGTTCCTGTGTAACAGGCTCGAGAAGGGGCTGAATGGGCCTCCTCCTGTTCCTGTGTAACAGGCTCGAGAAGGGGCTGAATGGTCCTCCTACTGTTCCTGTGTAACAGCCTCGAGAAAGGGCTGAATGGGCCTCCTCCTGTTCCTGTGTAACAGGCTCGAGGGGCTGAATGGACCACCTCCTGTTCCTGTGTAACAGGCTCGAGAAGGGGCTGAATGTGATCTTCCGGTTCCTGTGTAACAGGCTCGAGGGGCTGAATGTGATCCTCCTGTTCCTGTGTAACAGGCTCGAGATGGTGCTGTAAGTGAACCTCCTGTTCCTCTGTAACAGGCTCGAGAAGGGGCTGAATGGGCCTCCTCCTGTTCCTGAGTAACAGGCTCGTGGGTGCTGAATGGCCTCCTCCTGTTCCTGTGTAACAGGCTCGAGAAGGGGCTGAATGGGATCCTCCTGTTCCTGTGTAACAGGCTCGAGAAGGGGCTGAATGGGATCCTCCTGTTCCTGTGTAACAGGCTCGAGAAGGGGCTGAATGGGCCTCCTCCTTTTACTCTGTAACAGGCTCGAGAAGGGGCTGAATGGGATCCTCCTGTTCCTGTGTAACAGGCTCGAGAAGGGGCTGAATGTGTCTCCTCCTGTTCCTGTGTAACAGGCTCGAGAAGGGGCTGAATGGGCTGCTCCTGTTCCTCTGTAACAGGCTCGAGAAGGGGCTGAATGGGCTCCTCCTGTTCCTGTGTAACAGGCTCGAGAAGGAGCTGAATGGGATCCTCCTGTTCCTGTGTAACAGGCTCGAGGGGCTGAATGGGCTCCTCCTGTTGCTGTGTAACAGGCTCGACAAGGGGCTGAATGGGATCCTCCTGTTCCTGTGTAACAAGCTCGAGAAGGGTCTGAATGGGATCCTCCTGTTCCTGTGTAACAAGCTCGAGCAGGGGCTGAATGGGCCTCCTCCTGTTCCTGTGTAACAGGCTCGAGAAGGGGCTGAATGGGCCTCCTCCTGTTCCTGTGTAACAGACTCGAGAAGGGGCTGAATGGGCCTCCTCCTGTTCCTGTGTAACAGGCTCGAGAAGGGGCTGAATGGGATCCTCCTGTTCCTGTGTAACAGACTCGAGAAGGGGCTGAATGGGATCCTCCTGTTCCTGTGTTACAGGCTTGAGAAGGGGCTGAATGGGATCCTCTTGTTCCTGTGTAACTGGCTCGAGAAGGGGCTGAATGGGATCCTCCTGTTCCTGTGTAACAGGCTCGAGAAGGGGCTGAATGGGATCCTCCTGTTCCTGTGTTACAGGCTTGAGAAGGGGCTGAATGGGCCTCCTCCTGTTCCTGTGTAACAGGCTCGAGGGGCTGAATGGCCTCCTCCTGTTCCTGTCTAACAGGCTCGAGAAGGGGCTGAATGGTCCTCCTCCTGTTCCTGTGTAACAGGCTCGAGAAGGGGCTGAATGGGATCCTCCTGTTCCTGTCTAACACGCTCGAGAAGGGGTTGAATGGGCCTCCTCCTGTTCCTGTGTAACAGGCTCGAGAAGGGGCTGAATGGGATCCTCCTGTTCCTGTGTAACAGGCTCGATAAGGGGCTGAATGGTATCCTCCTGTTCCTGTGTAACATGCTCGAGAAGGGGCTGAATGGCCTCCTCCTGTTCCTGTGTAACAGGCTCGAGAAGGGGCTGAATGGGCCTCCTCCTGTTCCTGTGTAACATGCTCGAGAAGGGGCTGAATGGGATCCTCCTGTTCCTGTGTAACAGGCTCGAGAAGGGGCTGAATGGCCTCCTCCTGTTCCTGTGTAACAGGCTCCGGAAGGGGCTGAATGGGATCCTCCTGTTCCTGTGTAACAGGCTCGAGAAGGGGCTGAATGGGATCCTCCTGTTCCTGTGTAACTGGCTCGAGAAGGGGCTGAATGGCCTCCTCCTGTTCCTGTGTAACAGGCTCGAGAAGGGGCTGAATGGCCTCCTCCTGTTCCTGTGTAACAGGCTCCAGAAGGGGCTGAATGGGATCCTCCTGTTCCTGTGTAACAGGCTCGAGAAGGGGCTGAATGGCTTCCTCCTCTTCTTGTGTAACAGGCTCGAGAAGGGGGCTGAATGGCCTCCTCCTGTTCCTGTGTAACAGGCTCGAGAAGGGGCTGAATGGCCCTGCTCCTGTTCCTGTGTAACAGGCTCGAGAAGGGGCTGAATGGGATCCTCCTGTTCCTGTGTAACAGGCTCGAGAAGGGGCTGAATGGCTTCCTCCTCTTCTTGTGTAACAGGCTCGATAAGGGGCTGAATGGCCTCCTCCTGTACCTGTGTAACAGGCTCGAGAAGGGGCTGAATGGGATCCTCCTGTTCCTGTGTAACAGGCTCGAGAAGGGGCTGAATGGGATCCTCCTGTTCCTGTGTGACAGGCTCGAGAAGGGGCTGAATGGGATCCTCCTGTTCCTGTGTAACAGGCTCGAGAAGGGGCTGAATGGGATCTTCCTGTTCCTGTGTGACCGGCTCGAGAAGGGGCTGAATGGGTCTCCTCCTGTTCCTGTGTAACAGGCTCGAGAAGGGGCTGAATGGCCTCCTCCTGTTCCAGTATAACAGGCTCGAAAAGGGCTGAATAGCTTCCTCCTGTTCTTGTGTAACAGGCTCAAGAAGGGCCTGAATGGCCTCCTCCTGTTCCTGTTTAACAGGCTCGAGAAGGGGCTGAATGGGATCCTCCTGTTCCTGTGTAACAGGCTCGAGAAGGGGCTGAATGGCCTCCTCCTGTTCCTGTGTAACAGGCTCGAGAAGGGGCTGAATGGCCCTCCTCCTGTTCCTGTGTAACAGGCTCGAGAAGGGGCTGAATTGGATCCTCCTGTTCCTGTGTAACAGGCTCGAGAAGGGGCTGAAAGGGCCTCCTCCTGTTCCTGTGTAACAGGCTCGAGAAGGGGCTGAATGGGCCTCCTCCTGTTCCTGTGTAACAGGCTCGAGAAGGGGCTGAATGGGATCCTCCTGTTCCTGTGTAACAGGCTCGAGAAGGGGCTGAATGGTCCTCCTACTGTTCCTGTGTAACAGCCTCGAGAAGGGGCTGAATGGGCCTCCTCCTGTTCCTGTGTAACAGGCTCGAGGGGCTGAATGGACCACCTCCTGTTCCTGTGTAACAGGCTCGAGAAGGGGCTGAATGTGATCTTCCGGTTCCTGTGTAACAGGCTCGAGGGGCTGAATGTGATCCTCCTGTTCCTGTGTAACAGCCTCGAGATGGTGCTGTATGGGATCCTCCTGTTCCTGTGTAACAGGCTCGAGAAGGGGCAGAATGGGCCTCCTCCTGTTCCTGTGTAACAGGCTCGAGAAGGGGCTGAATGGAGCTCCTCCTCATCCTGTGTAACAGGCTCGAGAAGGGGCTGAATGGGATCCTCCTCCTGTTCCTGTGTAACAGGCTCGATAAGGGGCTGAATGGGATCCTCCTGTTCCTGTGTAACAGGTTAGAGAAGGGGCTGAATGGGCCTCCTCCTGTTCCTGTGTAACAGGCTCGAGAAGGGCTGAATGGCCTTCCTCCTGTTCTTGTGTAACAGGCTCAAGAAGGGGCAGAATGGCCTCCTCCTGTTCCTGTTTAACAGGCTCGAGAAGGGGCTGAATGGGATCCTCCTGTTCCTGTGTAACAGGCTCGAGAAGGGGCAGAATGGGCCTCCTCCTGTTCCTGTGTAACAGGCTCGAGAAGGGGCTGAATGGAGCTCCTCCTGATCCTGTGTAACAGGCTCGATAAGGGGCTGAATGGGATCCTCCTGTTCCTGTGTAACAGGTTAGAGAAGGGGCTGAATGGGCCTCCTCCTGTTCCTGTGTAACAGGCTCGAGAAGGGCTGAATGGCCTTCCTCCTGTTCTTGTGTAACAGGCTCAAGAAGGGGCTGAATGGCCTCCTCCTGTTCCTGTTTAACAGGCTCGAGAAGGGGCTGAATGGGATCCTCCTGTTCCTGTGTAACAGGCTCGAGAAGGGGCTGAATGGCCTCCTCCTGTTCCTGTGTAACAGGCTCGAGAAGGGGCTGAATGGCCCTCGTCCTGTTCCTGTGTAACAGGCTCGAGAAGGGGCTGAATGGGATCCTCCTGTTCCTGTGTAACAGGCTCGAGAAGGGGCTGAATGGGATCTTCCTGTTCCTGTGTGACAGGCTCGAGAAGGGGCTGAATGGGCCTCCTCCTGTTCCTGTGTAACAGGCTCGAGAAGGGGCTGAATGGGCCTCCTCATGTTCCTGTGTAACAGGCTCGAGAAGGGGCTGAATGGCCTCCTCCTGTTCCTGTGTCACAGGCTCGAGAAGGGGCTGCATGGAATCCTCCTGTTCCTCTGTAACAGGCTCGAGAAGGGGCTGAATGGGCCTCGTCCTGTTCCTGTGTAACAGGCTCGAGCAGGGGCTGAATGGGCCACCGCCTGTTGCTGTGTAACAGGCTCGAGAAGGGGCTGAATGGGCCTCCTCCTGTTCCTGTGTAACAGGCTCGAGAAGGGGCTGAATGGCCTCCTCCTGTTCCTGTGTAACAGGCTCGAGAAGGGGCTGAATGGAATCCTCCTGTTCCTGTGTAACAGGCTCGAGAAGGGGCTGAATGGGCCACCCCCTGTTGCTGTGTAACAGGCTCGAGAAGGGGCTGAATGGGATCCTCCTGTTCCTGTGTAACAGGCTCGAGAAGGGGCTGAATGGGATCCTCCTGTTCCTGTGTAACAGGCTCGAGAAGGGGCTGAATGGACCTCCTCCTGTTCCTGTGTAACAGGCTCGAGAAGGGGCTGAATGGGATCCTCCTGTTCCTGTGTAACAGGCTCGAGAAGGGGCTGAATGGCCTCCACCTGTTCCTGTGTAACAGGCTCCAGAAGGGGCTGAATGGGATCCTCCTGTTCCTGTGTAACAGGTTAGAGAAGGGGCTGAATGTATCTCCTCCTGTTCCTGTGTAACAGGCTCGAGGGGCTGAATGGGCTCCTCCTGTTCCTGTGTAACAGGCTCGAGAAGGGCTGAATGGGCTTCCTCCTGTTCCTGTGTAACAGGCTCGAGAAGGGGCTGAATGGCCTCCTCCTGTTCCTGTGTAACAGGCTCGAGAAGGGGCTGAATGGCCCTCCTCCTGTTCCTGTGTAACAGGCTTGAGAAGGGGCTGAATGGGCCTCCTCCTGTTCCTGTGTAACAGGCTCGAGGGGCTGAATGGGATCCTCCTGTTCCTGTGTAACAGGCTCGAGAAGGGGCTGAATGGCCCTCCTCCTGTTCCTGTGTAACAGGCTCGAGAAGGGGCTGAATTGGATCCTCCTGTTCCTGTGTAACAGGCTCGAGAAGGGGCTGAATGGGCCTCCTCCTGTTCCTGTGTAACAGGCTCGAGAAGGGGCTGAATGGGCCTCCTCCTGTTCCTGTGTAACAGGCTCGAGAAGGGTCTGAATGGACGTCCTCCTGTTCCTGTGTAACAGGCTCGAGAAGGGGCTGAATGGGATTCTCCTGTTCCTTTGTAAAAGGCTCGAGAAGGTGCTGAATGGCCTCCTCCTGTTCCTGTGTAACAGGTTCGAGAAGGGGCTGAATGGGCCTCCTCCTCTTCCTGTGTAACAGTCTCGAGAAGGGGCTGAATGGGATCCTCCTGTTCCTGTGTAACAGTCTCGAGAAGGGGCTGAATGGGATCCTACTGTTCCTGTGTAACAGGCTCGAGAATGGGCTGAATGGGCCTCCTCCTGTTCCTGTGTAACAGGCTCGAGAAGGGGCTGAATGGGATCCTCCTCCTGTTCCTGTGTAACAGGCTCGATAAGGGGCTGAATGGAGCTCCTCCTGTTCCTGTGTATCAGGCTCGAGAAGGGGCTGAATGGAGCTCCTCCTGTTCCTGTGTATCAGGCTCGAGAAGGGGCTGAATGGGATCGTCCTGTTCCTGTGTAACAGGTTAGAGAAGGGGCTGAATGTAGCTCCTCCTGTTCCTGTGTAAAAGGCTCGAGAAGGGCTGAGTGGGATCCTCCTGTTCCTGTGTAACAGGCTCGAGAAGGGGCTGAATGGCCTCCTCCTGTTCTTGTGTAACAGGCTCAAGAAGAGGCTGAATGGCCTCCTCCTGTTCCTGTTTAACAGGCTCGAGAAGGGGCTGAATGGCCTCCTCCTGTTCCTGTGTATCAGGCTCGAGAAGGGGCTGAATGGGATCCTCCTGTTCCTGTGTGACAGGCTCGAGAAGGGGCTGAATGGGATCCTCCTGTTCCTGTGTAACAGGCTCGAGAAGGGGCTGAATGGGATCCTCCTGTTCCTGTGTGACCGGCTCGAGAAGGGGCTGAATGGGTCTCCTCCTGTTCCTGTGTAACAGGCTCGAGAAGGGGCTGAATGGCCTCCTCCTGTTCCAGTGTAACAGGCTCGAAAAGGGGCTGAATGGCTTCCTCCTCTTCTTGTGTAACAGGCTCGAGAAGGGGCTGAATGGCCTCCTCCTGTTCCTGTGTAACAGGCTCGAGAAGGGGCTGAATGGGATCCTCCTGTTCCTGTGTAACAGGCTCGAGAAGGGGCTGAATGGGATCCTCCTGTTCCTGTGTGACAGGCTCGAGAAGGGGCTGAATGGGATCCTCCTGTTCCTGTGTAACAGGCTCGAGAAGGGGCTGAATGGGATCTTCCTGTTCCTGTGTGACCGGCTCGAGAGGGGCTGAATGGGTCTCCTCCTGTTCCTGTGTAACAGGCTCGAGAAGGGGCTGAATGGCCTCCTCCTGTTCCAGTGTAACAGGCTCGAAAAGGGCTGAATAGCTTCCTCCTGTTCTTGTGTAACAGGCTCAAGAAGGGCCTGAATGGCCTCCTCCTGTTCCTGTTTAACAGGCTCTAGAAGGGGCTGAATGGGATCCTCCTGTTCCTGTGTAACAGGCTCGAGAAGGGGCTGAATGGCCTCCTCCTGTTCCTGTGTAACAGGCTCGAGAAGGGGCTGAATGGCCCTCCTCCTGTTCCTGTGTAACAGGCTCGAGAAGGGGCTGAATTGGATCCTCCTGTTCCTGTGTAACAGGCTCGAGAAGGGGCTGAAAGGGCCTCCTCCTGTTCCTGTGTAACAGGCTCGAGAAGGGGCTGAATGGGCCTCCCCCTGTTGCTGTGTAACAGGCTCGAGAAGGGGCTGAATGGGATCCTCCTGTTCCTGTGTAACAGGCTCGAGAAGGGGCTGAATGGGATCCTCCTGATCCTGTGTAACAGGCTCGAGAAGGGGCTGAATGGCCCTCCTCCTGTTCCGGTGTAACAGGCTCGAGAAGGGGCTGAATGGGATCCTCCTGTTCCTGTGTAACAGGCTCGAGAAGGGGCTGAATGGGATCCTCCTGTTCCTGTGTAACAGGCTCGAGAAGGGGCTGAATGGGATCCTCCTGTTCCTGTGTAACAGGCTCGAGAAGGGGCTGAATGGCCTCCTCCTGTTCCTGTGTAACAGGCTCGAGAAGGGGCTGAATGGGATCCTCCTGTTCCTGTGTAACAGGTTCGAGAAGTGGCTGAATGGGATCTTCCTGTTCCTGTGTGACAGGCTCGAGAAGGGGCTGAATGGGCCTCCTCCTGTTCCTGTGTAACAGGCTCGAGAAGGGGCTGAATGGCCTCCTCCTGTTCCTGTGTAACAGGCTCGAGAAGGGGCTGAATGGGCCTCCTCCTGTTCCTGTGTAACAGACTCGAGAAGGGGCAGAATGGGATCCTCCTGTTCCTGTGTGACAGGCTCGAGAAGGGGCTGAATGGGCCTCCTCCTGTTCCTGTGTAACAGGCTCGAGAAGGGGCTGAATGGCCTCCTCCTGTTCCTGTGTAACAGGATCGAGAAGGGGCTGAATGGGATCCTCCTGTTCCTGTGTAACAGGCTCGAGAAGGGTAGAATGGCCTCCTCCTGTTCCTGTGCAACAGGCTCGAGAAGGGGCTGAATGGCCTCCTCCTGTTCCTGTGTAACAGGCTCGAGAAGGGGCTGAATGGCCTCCTCCTGTTCCTTTGTAACAGGCTCGAGAAGGGGCTGAATGGGATCCTCCTGTTCCTGTGTAACAGGCTCGAGAAGGGGCTGAATGGCCTCCTCCTATTCCTGTGTAACAGGCTCGAGAAGGGGCTGAATGGGCCTCCTCCTGTTTCTGAGTAACAGGCTCGTGGGTGCTGAATGGGATCCTCCTGTTCCTGTGTAACAGGCTCAAGAAGGGGCTGAATGGGCTCCTCCTGTTCCTGTGTAACAGGCTCGAGAAGGGGCTGAATGGGCCTCCTCCTGTTCCTGTGTAACAGGCTCGAGAAGGGACTGAATGGGATCCTCCTGTTCCTGTGTAACAGGCTCGAGAAGGGGCTGAATGGGCCTCCTCATGTTCCTGTGTAACAGGGTCGAGAAGGGGCTGAATGGGCCTCCTCCTGTTCCTGTGTAACAGGCTCGAGAAGGGGCTGAATGTGATCCTCCTGTTCCTGTGTAACAGGCTCGAGAAGGGGCTGAATGGGCCTCCTCCTGTTCCTGTGTAACAGGCTCGAGAAGGGGCTGAATGGACGTCCTCCTGTTCCTGTGTAACAGGCTCGAGAAGGGGCTGAATGGGATCCTCCTGTTCCTGTGTAAAAGGCTCGAGAAGGGGCTGAATGAGCCTCCTCCTGTTCCTGTGTATCAGGTTCGAGAAGGGGCTGAATGGGCCTCCTCCTGTTCCTGTGTAACAGGCTCGAGAAGGGGCTGAATGGGATCCTCCTGTTCCTGTGTAACAGTTTCGAGAAGGGGCTGAATGGGATCCTCCTCTTCCTGTGTAACAGGCTCGAGAAGGGGCTGAATGGAGCTCCTCCTGTTCCTGTGTAACAGGCTCGAGAAGGGGCTGAATGTGATCCTCCTGTTCCTGTGTAACAGGCTCGAGAAGGGGCTGAATGGGATCCTCCTGTTCCTGTGTAACAGGCTCGAGAAGGGGCAGAATGGGCCTCCTCCTGTTCCTGTGTAACAGGCTCGAGAAGGGGCTGAATGGAGCTCCTCCTGATCCTGTGTAACAGGCTCGAGAAGGGGCTGAATGGGATCCTCCTCCTGTTCCTGTGTAACAGGCTCGAGAAGGGGCTGAATGGGCCTCCTCCTGTTCCTGTGTAACAGGCTCGAGAAGGGGCTGAATGGAGCTCCTCCTGTTCCTGTGTATCAGGATCGAGAAGGGGCTGAATGGGATCCTCCTGTTCCTGTGTAACAGGCTCGAGAAGTGGCTGAATGGGATCCTCCTGTTCCTGTGTAACAGGCTCGAGAAGGGGCTGAATGGGATCCTCCTGTTCCTGTGTAACAGGCTCGAGAAGGGGCAGAATGGGCCTCCTCCTGTTCCTGTGTAACAGGCTCGAGAAGGGGCTGAATGGGATCCTCCTGTTCCTGTGTAACAGGCTCGAGAAGGGGCTGAATGGGATCCTCCTCCTGTTCCTGTGTAACAGCCTCGATAAGGGGCTGAATGGGATCCTCCTGTTCCTGTGTAACAGGTTAGAGAAGGGGCTGAATGGGCCTCCTCCTGTTCCTGTGTAACAGGCTCGAGAAGGGGCTGAATGGGATCCTCCTGTTCCTGTGTAACAGGCTCGAGCGGCTGAATGAGCTCCTCCTATTCCTGTGTAACAGGCTCGAGAAGGGGCTGAATGGGCCTCCTCCTGTTTCTGAGTAACAGGCTCGTGGGTGCTGAATGGGATCCTCCTGTTCCTGTGTAACAGGCTCAAGAAGGGGCTGAATGGGCTCCTCCTGTTCCTGTGTAACAGGTTCGAGAAGGGGCTGAATGGGCCTCCTCCTTTTCCTGTGTAACAGGCTCGAGAAGGGGCTGAATGGGATCCTCCTGTTCCTGTGTAACAGGCTCGAGAAGGGGCTGAATGGGCCTCCTCATGTTCCTGTGTAACAGGGTCGAGAAGGGGCTGAATGGGCCTCCTCCTGTTCCTGTGTAACAGGCTTGAGAAGGGGCTGAATGGGCCTCCTCCTGTTCCTGTGTAACAGGCTCGAGGGGCTGAATGGGATCCTCCTGTTCCTGTGTAACAGGCTCGAGAAGGGGCTGAATGGCCCTCCTCCTGTTCCTGTGTAACAGGCTCGAGAAGGGGCTGAATTGGATCCTCCTGTTCCTGTGTAACAGGCTCGAGAAGGGGCTGAATGGGCCTCCTCCTGTTCCTGTGTAACAGGCTCGAGAAGGGGCTGAATGGGCCTCCTCCTGTTCCTGTGTAACAGGCTCGAGAAGGGTCTGAATGGACGTCCTCCTGTTCCTGTGTAACAGGCTCGAGAAGGGGCTGAATGGGATTCTCCTGTTCCTTTGTAAAAGGCTCGAGAAGGTGCTGAATGGCCTCCTCCTGTTCCTGTGTAACAGGTTCGAGAAGGGGCTGAATGGGCCTCCTCCTCTTCCTGTGTAACAGTCTCGAGAAGGGGCTGAATGGGATCCTCCTGTTCCTGTGTAACAGTCTCGAGAAGGGGCTGAATGGGATCCTACTGTTCCTGTGTAACAGGCTCGAGAATGGGCTGAATGGGCCTCCTCCTGTTCCTGTGTAACAGGCTCGAGAAGGGGCTGAATGGGATCCTCCTCCTGTTCCTGTGTAACAGGCTCGATAAGGGGCTGAATGGAGCTCCTCCTGTTCCTGTGTATCAGGCTCGAGAAGGGGCTGAATGGAGCTCCTCCTGTTCCTGTGTATCAGGCTCGAGAAGGGGCTGAATGGGATCGTCCTGTTCCTGTGTAACAGGTTAGAGAAGGGGCTGAATGTAGCTCCTCCTGTTCCTGTGTAAAAGGCTCGAGAAGGGCTGAGTGGGATCCTCCTGTTCCTGTGTAACAGGCTCGAGAAGGGGCTGAATGGCCTCCTCCTGTTCTTGTGTAACAGGCTCAAGAAGAGGCTGAATGGCCTCCTCCTGTTCCTGTTTAACAGGCTCGAGAAGGGGCTGAATGGCCTCCTCCTGTTTCTGTGTAACAGGCTCGAGAAGGGGCTGAATGGGATCCTCCTGTTCCTGTGTGACAGGCTCGAGAAGGGGCTGAATGGGATCCTCCTGTTCCTGTGTAACAGGCTCGAGAAGGGGCTGAATGGGATCTTCCTGTTCCTGTGTGACCGGCTCGAGAAGGGGCTGAATGGGTCTCCTCCTGTTCCTGTGTAACAGGCTCGAGAAGGGGCTGAATGGCCTCCTCCTGTTCCAGTGTAACAGGCTCGAAAAGGGGCTGAATGGCTTCCTCCTCTTCTTGTGTAACAGGCTCGAGAAGGGGCTGAATGGCCTCCTCCTGTTCCTGTGTAACAGGCTCGAGAAGGGGCTGAATGGGATCCTCCTGTTCCTGTGTAACAGGCTCGAGAAGGGGCTGAATGGGATCCTCCTGTTCCTGTGTGACAGGCTCGAGAAGGGGCTGAATGGGATCCTCCTGTTCCTGTGTAACAGGCTCGAGAAGGGGCTGAATGGGATCTTCCTGTTCCTGTGTGACCGGCTCGAGAGGGGCTGAATGGGTCTCCTCCTGTTCCTGTGTAACAGGCTCGAGAAGGGGCTGAATGGCCTCCTCCTGTTCCAGTGTAACAGGCTCGAAAAGGGCTGAATAGCTTCCTCCTGTTCTTGTGTAACAGGCTCAAGAAGGGCCTGAATGGCCTCCTCCTGTTCCTGTTTAACAGGCTCGAGAAGGGGCTGAATGGGATCCTCCTGTTCCTGTGTAACAGGCTCGAGAAGGGGCTGAATGGCCTCCTCCTGTTCCTGTGTAACAGGCTCGAGAAGGGGCTGAATGGCCCTCCTCCTGTTCCTGTGTAACAGGCTCGAGAAGGGGCTGAATTGGATCCTCCTGTTCCTGTGTAACAGGCTCGAGAAGGGGCTGAAAGGGCCTCCTCCTGTTCCTGTGTAACAGGCTCGAGAAGGGGCTGAATGGGCCTCCCCCTGTTGCTGTGTAACAGGCTCGAGAAGGGGCTGAATGGGATCCTCCTGTTCCTGTGTAACAGGCTCGAGAAGGGGCTGAATGGGATCCTCCTGATCCTGTGTAACAGGCTCGAGAAGGGGCTGAATGGCCCTCCTCCTGTTCCGGTGTAACAGGCTCGAGAAGGGGCTGAATGGGATCCTCCTGTTCCTGTGTAACAGGCTCGAGAAGGGGCTGAATGGGATCCTCCTGTTCCTGTGTAACAGGCTCGAGAAGGGGCTGAATGGGATCCTCCTGTTCCTGTGTAACAGGCTCGAGAAGGGGCTGAATGGCCTCCTCCTGTTCCTGTGTAACAGGCTCGAGAAGGGGCTGAATGGGATCCTCCTGTTCCTGTGTAACAGGTTCGAGAAGTGGCTGAATGGGATCTTCCTGTTCCTGTGTGACAGGCTCGAGAAGGGGCTGAATGGGCCTCCTCCTGTTCCTGTGTAACAGGCTCGAGAAGGGGCTGAATGGCCTCCTCCTGTTCCTGTGTAACAGGCTCGAGAAGGGGCTGAATGGGCCTCCTCCTGTTCCTGTGTAACAGACTCGAGAAGGGGCAGAATGGGATCCTCCTGTTCCTGTGTGACAGGCTCGAGAAGGGGCTGAATGGGCCTCCTCCTGTTCCTGTGTAACAGGCTCGAGAAGGGGCTGAATGGCCTCCTCCTGTTCCTGTGTAACAGGATCGAGAAGGGGCTGAATGGGATCCTCCTGTTCCTGTGTAACAGGCTCGAGAAGGGTAGAATGGCCTCCTCCTGTTCCTGTGCAACAGGCTCGAGAAGGGGCTGAATGGCCTCCTCCTGTTCCTGTGTAACAGGCTCGAGAAGGGGCTGAATGGCCTCCTCCTGTTCCTTTGTAACAGGCTCGAGAAGGGGCTGAATGGGATCCTCCTGTTCCTGTGTAACAGGCTCGAGAAGGGGCTGAATGGCCTCCTCCTATTCCTGTGTAACAGGCTCGAGAAGGGGCTGAATGGGCCTCCTCCTGTTTCTGAGTAACAGGCTCGTGGGTGCTGAATGGGATCCTCCTGTTCCTGTGTAACAGGCTCAAGAAGGGGCTGAATGGGCTCCTCCTGTTCCTGTGTAACAGGTTCGAGAAGGGGCTGAATGGGCCTCCTCCTGTTCCTGTGTAACAGGCTCGAGAAGGGGCTGAATGGGATCCTCCTGTTCCTGTGTAACAGGCTCGAGAAGGGGCTGAATGGGCCTCCTCCTGTTCCTGTGTAACAGGCTCGAGAAGGGACTGAATGGGATCCTCCTGTTCCTGTGTAACAGGCTCGAGAAGGGGCTGAATGGGCCTCCTCATGTTCCTGTGTAACAGGGTCGAGAAGGGGCTGAATGGGCCTCCTCCTGTTCCTGTGTAACAGGCTCGAGAAGGGGCTGAATGTGATCCTCCTGTTCCTGTGTAACAGGCTCGAGATGGGGCTGAATGGGCCTCCTCCTGTTCCTGTGTAACAGGCTCGAGAAGGGGCTGAATGGACGTCCTCCTGTTCCTGTGTAACAGGCTCGAGAAGGGGCTGAATGGGATCCTCCTGTTCCTGTGTAAAAGGCTCGAGAAGGGGCTGAATGAGCCTCCTCCTGTTCCTGTGTATCAGGTTCGAGAAGGGGCTGAATGGGCCTCCTCCTGTTCCTGTGTAACAGGCTCGAGAAGGGGCTGAATGGGATCCTCCTGTTCCTGTGTAACAGTTTCGAGAAGGGGCTGAATGGGATCCTCCTCTTCCTGTGTAACAGGCTCGAGAAGGGGCTGAATGGAGCTCCTCCTGTTCCTGTGTAACAGGCTCGAGAAGGGGCTGAATGTGATCCTCCTGTTCCTGTGTAACAGGCTCGAGAAGGGGCTGAATGGGATCCTCCTGTTCCTGTGTAACAGGCTCGAGAAGGGGCAGAATGGGCCTCCTCCTGTTCCTGTGTAACAGGCTCGAGAAGGGGCTGAATGGAGCTCCTCCTGATCCTGTGTAACAGGCTCGAGAAGGGGCTGAATGGGATCCTCCTCCTGTTCCTGTGTAACAGGCTCGAGAAGGGGCTGAATGGGCCTCCTCCTGTTCCTGTGTAACAGGCTCGAGAAGGGGCTGAATGGAGCTCCTCCTGTTCCTGTGTATCAGGATCGAGAAGGGGCTGAATGGGATCCTCCTGTTCCTGTGTAACAGGCTCGAGAAGTGGCTGAATGGGATCCTCCTGTTCCTGTGTAACAGGCTCGAGAAGGGGCTGAATGGGATCCTCCTGTTCCTGTGTAACAGGCTCGAGAAGGGGCAGAATGGGCCTCCTCCTGTTCCTGTGTAACAGGCTCGAGAAGGGGCTGAATGGGATCCTCCTGTTCCTGTGTAACAGGCTCGAGAAGGGGCTGAATGGGATCCTCCTCCTGTTCCTGTGTAACAGCCTCGATAAGGGGCTGAATGGGATCCTCCTGTTCCTGTGTAACAGGTTAGAGAAGGGGCTGAATGGGCCTCCTCCTGTTCCTGTGTAACAGGCTCGAGAAGGGGCTGAATGGGATCCTCCTGTTCCTGTGTAACAGGCTCGAGCGGCTGAATGATCTCCTCCTATTCCTGTGTAACAGGCTCGAGAAGGGGCTGAATGGGCCTCCTCCTGTTTCTGAGTAACAGGCTCGAGAAGGGGCTGAATGGGATCCTCCTGTTCCTGTGTAACAGGCTCAAGAAGGGGCTGAATGGGCTCCTCCTGTTCCTGTGTAACAGGTTCGAGAAGGGGCTGAATGGGCCTCCTCCTTTTCCTGTGTAACAGGCTCGAGAAGGGGCTGAATGGGATCCTCCTGTTCCTGTGTAACAGGCTCGAGAAGGGGCTGAATGGGCCTCCTCATGTTCCTGTGTAACAGGGTCGAGAAGGGGCTGAATGGGCCTCCTCCTGTTCCTGTGTAACAGGCTCGAGAAGGGGCTGAATGTGATCCTCCTGTTCCTCTGTAACAGGCTCGAGAAGGGGCTGAATGGGATCCTCCTGTTCCTGTGTAACAGTTTCGAGAGGGGGCTGAATGGGATCCTCCTGTTCCTGTGTAACAGGCTCGAGAAGGGGCTGAATGGGATCCTCCTGTTCCTGTGTAACAGGCTCGAGAAGGGGCTGAATGGGCCTCCTCCTGTTCCTGTGTAACAGGCTCGAGAAGGGGCTGAATGGACGTCCTCCTGTTCCTGTGTAACAGGCTCGAGAAGGGGCTGAATTGGATCCTCCTGTTCCTGTGTAACAGGCTCGAGAAGGGGCTGAATGAGCCTCCTCCTGTTCCTGTGTATCAGGTTCGAGAAGGGGCTGAATGGGCCTCCTCCTGTTCCTGTGTAACAGGCTCGAGAAGGGGCTGAATGGGCCTCCTCCCGTTCCTGTGTAACAGGCTCGAGAAGGGGCTGAATGGGATCCTCCTGTTCCTGTGTAACAGGCTCGAGAAGGGGCTGAATGGGATCCTCCTGTTCCTGTGTAACAGGCTCGAGAAGGGGCTGAATGTGATCCTCCTGTTCCTGTGTAACAGGCTCGAGAAGGGGCTGAATGGGATCCTCCTGTTCCTGTGTAACAGGCTCGAGAAGGGGCAGAATGGGCCTCCTCCTGTTCCTGTGTAACAGGCTCGAGAAGGGGCTGAATGGAGCTCCTCCTGATCCTGTGTAACAGGCTCGAGAAGGGGCTGAATGGGATCCTCCTCCTGTTCCTGTGTAACAGGCTCGAGAAGGGGCTGAATGGGCCTCCTCCTGTTCCTGTGTAACAGGCTCGAGAAGGGGCTGAACGGGCCTCCTCCTGTTCCTGTGTAACAGGCTCGAGAAGGGGCTGAATGGAGCTCCTCCTGTTCCTGTGTATCAGGATCGAGAAGGGGCTGAATGGGATCCTCCTGTTCCTGTGTAACAGGCTCGAGAAGGGGCTGAATGGGATCCTCCTGTTCCTGTGTAACAGGCTCGAGAAGGGGCAGAATGGGCCTCCTCCTGTTCCTGTGTAACAGGCTCGAGAAGGGGCTGAATGGAGCTCCTCCTGATCCTGTGTAACAGGCTCGAGAAGGGGCTGAATGGGATCCTCCTCCTGTTCCTGTGTAACAGGCTCGATAAGGGGCTGAATGGGATCCTCCTGTTCCTGTGTAACAGGTTAGAGAAGGGGCTGAATGGGCCTCCTCCTGTTCCTGTGTAACAGGCTCGAGAAGGGCTGAATGGCCTTCCTCCTGTTCTTGTGTAACAGGCTCAAGAAGGGGCTGAATGGCCTCCTCCTGTTCCTGTTTAACAGGCTCGAGAAGGGGCTGAATGGGATCCTCCTGTTCCTGTGTAACAGGCTCGAGAAGGGGCTGAATGGCCACCTCCTGTTCCTGTGTAACAGGCTCGAGAAGGGGCTGAATGGCCCTCGTCCTGTTCCTGTGTAACAGGCTCGAGAAGGGGCTGAATGGGATCCTCCTGTTCCTGTGTAACAGGCTCGAGAAGGGGCTGAATGGGATCTTCCTGTTCCTGTGTGACAGGCTCGAGAAGGGGCTGAATGGGCCTCCTCCTGTTCCTGTGTAACAGGCTCGAGAAGGGGCTGAATGGGCCTCCTCATGTTCCTGTGTAACAGGCTCGAGAAGGGGCTGAATGGCCTCCTCCTGTTCCTGTGTAACAGGCTCGAGAAGGGGCTGCATGGAATCCTCCTGTTCCTGTGTAACAGGCTCGAGAAGGGGCTGAATGGGCCTCGTCCTGTTCCTGTGTAACAGGCTCGAGCAGGGGCTGAATGGGCCACCGCCTGTTGCTGTGTAACAGGCTCGAGAAGGGGCTGAATGGGCCTCCTCCTGTTCCTGTGTAACAGGCTCGAGAAGGGGCTGAATGGCCTCCTCCTGTTCCTGTGTAACAGGCTCGAGAAGGGGCTGAATGGAATCCTCCTGTTCCTGTGTAACAGGCTCGAGAAGGGGCTGAATGGGCCACCCCCTGTTGCTGTGTAACAG
This sequence comes from Isurus oxyrinchus, assembly GCA_026770705.1. Lineage (NCBI taxonomy): Eukaryota > Metazoa > Chordata > Chondrichthyes > Lamniformes > Lamnidae > Isurus > Isurus oxyrinchus. Next base: position 22,250 of record JANJGN010003210.1, read on the forward strand.
GCTCGAGAAGGGGCTGAATGGGATCCTCCTGTTCCTGTGTAACAGGCTCGAGAAGGGGCTGAATGGGATCCTCCTGTTCCTGTGTAACAGGCTCGAGAAGGGGCTGAATGGACCTCCTCCTGTTCCTGTGTAACAGGCTCGAGAAGGGGCTGAATGGGATCCTCCAGTTCCTGTGTAACAGGCTCGAGAAGGGGCTGAATGGCCTCCACCTGTTCCTGTGTAACAGGCTCCAGAAGGGGCTGAATGGGATCCTCCTGTTCCTGTGTAACAGGTTAGAGAAGGGGCTGAATGTATCTCCTCCTGTTCCTGTGTAACAGGCTCGAGGGGCTGAATGGGCTCCTCCTGTTCCTGTGTAACAGGCTCGAGAAGGGCTGAATGGGCTTCCTCCTGTTCTTGTGTAACAGGCTCGAGAAGGGGCTGAATGGCCTCCTCCTGTTCCTGTGTAACAGGCTCGAGAAGGGGCTGAATGGCCCTCCTCCTGTTCCTGTGTAACAGGCTTGAGAAGGGGCTGAATGGGCCTCCTCCTGTTCCTGTGTAACAGGCTCGAGGGGCTTAATGGGATCCTCCTGTTCCTGTGTAACAGGCTCGAGAAGGGGCTGAATGGCCCTCCTCCTGTTCCTGTGTAACAGGCTCGAGAAGGGGCTGAATTGGATCCTCCTGTTCCTGTGTAACAGGCTCGAGAAGGGGCTGAATGGGCCTCCTCCTGTTCCTGTGTAACAGGCTCGAGAAGGGGCTGAATGGGCCTCCCCCTGTTGCTGTGTAACAGGCTCGAGAAGGGGCTGAATGGGATCCTCCTGTTCCTGTGTAACAGGCTCGAGAAGGGGCTGAATGGCCCTCCTCCTGTTCCTGTGTAACAGGCTCGAGATGGGGCTGAATGGGCCTCCTCCTGTTCCTGTGTAACAGGCTCGAGAAGGGGCTGAATGGTATCCTCCTGTTCCTGTGTAACAGGCTCGAGAAGGGGCTGAATGGGATCCTCCTGTTCCTGTGTAACAGGTTCGAGAAGGGGCTGAATGGGCCTCCTCATGTTCCTGTGTAACAGGCTCGAGAAGGGGCTGAATGGGATCCTCCTGTTCCTGTGTAACAGGCTCGAGAAGGGGCTGAATGGGATCCTCCTGTTCCTGTGTAAGAGGCTCGAGAAGGGGCTGAATGGGATCCTCCTGTTCCTGTGTAACAGGCTCGAGAAGGGGCTGAATGGCCTCCTCCTGTTCCTGTGTAACAGGCTCGAGAAGGGGCTGAATGGGATCCTCCTGTTCCTGTGTAACAGGTTCGAGAAGTGGCTGAATGGGATCTTCCTGTTCCTGTGTGACAGGCTGGAGAAGGGGCTGAATGGGCCTCCTCCTGTTCCTGTGTAACAGGCTCGAGAAGGGGCTGAATGGCCTCCTCCTGTTCCTGTGTAACAGGCTCGAGAAGGGGCTGAATGGGCCTCCTCCTGTTCCTGTGTAACAGGCTCGAGAAGGGGCTGAATGGGATCCTCCTGCTCCTGTGTAACAGGCTCGAGAAGGAGCTGAATGGGATCCCCCTGTTCCTGTGCAACAGGCTAGACTAGGGGCTGAATGGGATCCTCCTGTTCCTGTGTAACAGGCTCGAGAAGGGGCTGAATGGGATCCTCCTGTTCCTGTGCAACAGGCTCGAGAAGGGGCTGAATGAGCCTCCTCCTGTTCCTGTGTAACAGGCTCGAGGGACTGAATGGGCCTCCTCCTGTTCCCGTGAAACAGGCTCGAGAAGGGACTGAATGGGCCTCCTCCTGTTCTTGTGTAACAGGCTCGAGATGGGGCTGAATGGGATCCCCCTGTTCCTGTGCAACAGTCTAGACTAGGGGCTGAATGGGATCCTCCTGTTCCTGTGCAACAGGCTCGAGAAGGGGCTGAATGAGCCTCCTCCTGTTCCTGTGTAACAGGCTCGAGGGACTGAATGGGCCTCCTCCTGTTCCTGTGAAACAGGCTCGAGAAGGGACTGAATGGGCCTCCTACTGTTCCTGTGTAACAAGGTTGAGAGGCTGAATGGGATCCTCCTGTTCCTGTGTAACAGGCTCGAGAAGGGTCTGAATGGGTCTCCTCCTGTTCCTGTGTAACAGGCTCGAGAAGGCGCTGAATGGGCCTCCTCCTGTTCCTGTGTAACAGGCTCGAGAAGGGGCTGAATGGTCCTCCTACTGTTCCTGTGTAACAACCTCGAGAAAGGGCTGAATGGGCCTCCTCCTGTTCCTGTGTAACAGGCTCGAGGGGCTGAATGGACCACCTCCTGTTCCTGTGTAACAGGCTCGAGAAGGGGCTGAATGTGATCTTCCGGTTCCTGTGTAACAGGCTCGAGGGGCTGAATGTGATCCTCCTGTTCCTGTGTAACAGGCTCGAGATGGTGCTGTATGGGAACCTCCTGTTCCTCTGCAACAGGCTCGAGAAGGGGCTGAATGGGCCTCCTCCTGTTCCTGAGTAACAGGCTCGTGGGTGCTGAATGGCCTCCTCCTGTTCCTGTGTAACAGGCTCGAGAAGGGGCTGAATGGGATCCTCCTGTTCCTGTGTAACAGGCTCGGAAAGGGGCTGAATGGGCCTCCTCCTGTTCCTGTGTAACAGGCTCGAGAAGGGGCTGAATGGGCCTCCTCATGTTCCTGTGTAACAGGCTCGAGAAGGGGCTGAATGGGCCTCCTCCTGTTCCTGTGTAACAGGCTCGAGAAGGGGCTGAATGTGATCATCCTGTTCCTGTGTAACAGTTTCGAGAGGGGGCTGAATGGGCCTCCTCCTGTTCCTGTGTAACAGGCTCGAGAAGGTGCTGAATGGCCTCCTCCTCTTCCTGTGTAACAGTCTCGAGAAGGGGCTGAATGGGATCCTCCTGTTCCTGTGTAACAGTTTCGAGAAGGGGCTGAATGGGATCCTACTGTTCCTGTGTAACAGGCTCGAGAATGGGCTGAATGGGATCCTCCTGTTCTTGTGTATCAGGCTCGAGAAGGGGCTGAATGGGATCCTCCTGTTCCTGTGTAACAGGCTCGAGGGGCTGAATGGGCCTCCACCTGTTCCTGTGTATCATTCTCGAGAAGGGGCTGAATGGCCTCCTCCTGTTCCTGATTAACAGGCTCGAGAAGTGGCTGAATGGGATCCTCCTGTTCCTGTGTAACAGGCTCGAGAAGGGGCTGAATGGGCCTCCTCCTGTTCCTGTGTAACAGGCTCGAGAAGGGGCTGAATGGGCCTCCTCCTGTTCCTGTGTAACAGGCTCGACAGGGGCTGAATGGCCTCCTCCTGTTCCTGTGTAACAGGCTCGAGAAGGGGCTGAATGGTCTTCCTCCTGTTCCTGTGTAACAACCTCGAGAAAGGGCTGAATGGCCTCCTCCTGTTCCTGTGTAACAGGCTCGATAAGGGGCTGAATGGTCTTCCTCCTGTTCCTGTGTAACAACCTCGAGAAAGGGCTGAATGGGCCTCATCCTGTTCCTGTGTAACAGGCTCGAGGGGCTGAATGGACCACCTCCTGTTCCTGTGTAACAGGCTCGAGAAGGGGCTGAATGTGATCCTCCGGTTCCTGTGTAACAGGCTCGAGAAGGGGCTGAATGTGATCCTCCTGTTCCTGTGTAACAGGCTCGAGGGGCTGAATGGGATCCTCCTGTTCCTGTGTAACAGGCTCGAGAAGGGGCTGAATGTGATCCTCCTGTTCCTGTGTAACAGGCTCGAGAAGGAACTCAATGGGCTCCTCCTGTTCCTGTGTAACAGGCTCGAGATGGTGCTGTATGGGATCCTCCTGTTCCTGAGTAACAGGCTCGTGGGTGCTGAATGGCCTCCTCATGTTCCTGTGTAACAGGCTGGAGACGGGGCTGAATGGGATCCTCCTGTTCCTGTGTAACAGGCTCGAGAAGGGGCTGAATGGGCCTCCTCCTGTTCCTGTGTAATAGGCTCGAGAAGGGGCTGAATGGGATCCTCCTGTTCCTGTGTAACAGGCTCGAGAAGGGGCTGAATGGGATCCTCCTGTTCCTGTGTAACAGGCTGGAGAAGGTGCTGAATGGTCTCCTCCTCTTCCTGTGTAACAGGCTCGAGAAGGGGCTGAATGGGCTCCTCCTGTTCCTGTGTAACAGTTTCGAGAAGGGGCTGAATGGGATCCTACTGTTCCTGTGTAACAGGCTCGAGAAGGGGCTGAATGGGCCTCCTCCTGTTCCTGTGTAACAGGCTCGAGAAGGGACTGAATGGAGCTCCTCCTGTTCCCGTGTATCAGGCTCGAGAAGGGGCTGAATGGGATCCTCCTGTTCCTGTGTAACAGGCTCGAGAAGGGGCTGAATGGGATCCTCCTGTTCCTGTGTAACAGGCTCGAGAAGGGGCTGAATGGGCCTCCTCCTGTTCCTGTGTAACAGGCTCGAGAAGGGGCTGAATGGGATCCTCCTATTCCTGTGTAACATGCTCGAGAAGGGGCTGAATGGGCCTCCTCCTGTTCCTGTGTAACAGACTCGAGAAGGGGCTGAATGGGATCCTCCTGTTGCTGTGTAACAGGCTCGAGAAGGGGCTGAATGGCCTCCACCTGTTCCTGTGTAACAGGCTCGAGAAGGGGCTGAATGGCATCCTCCTGTTCCTGTGTGACAGGCTCGAGACGGGGCTGAATGTGTCTCCTCCTGTTCCTGTGTAACAGGCTCGAGAAGTGGCTGAATGGGATCCTCCTGTTCCTGTGTAACTGGCTCGAGAAGGGGCTGAATGGGCCTCCTCCTGTTCCTGTGTAACAGGCTCGAGAAGGGGCTGAATGGGCCTCCTCCTGTTCCTGTGTAACAAGGTCGAGAGGCTGAATGGGCCTCCTCCTGTTCCGGTGTAACAGGCTCGAGAAGGGGCTGAATGGCCTCCTCCTGTTCCTGTGCAACAGGCTAGAGTAGGGGCTGAATGGGATCCTCCTGTTCCTGTGCAACAGGCTGGAGAAGGGGCTGAATGGGCCTCCTCCTGTTCCTGTGCAACAGGCTCGTGAAGGGGCTGAATGAGCCTCCTCCTTTTCCTGTGTAACAGGCTCGAGGGACTGAATGGGCCTCCTCCTGTTCCTGTGAAACAGGCTCGAGAAGGGGCTGAATGTGATCCTCCTGTTCCTGTGTAACAGGCTCGAGAAGGGGCTGAATGGGCTCCTCCTGTTCCTGTGTAACAGGCTCGAGAAGGGGCTGAATGGCCTCCTCCTGTTCCTGTGTAACTGGCTCGAGAAGGGGCTGAATGGCCCTCCTCCTGTTCCTGTGTAACAGGCTCGAGAAGGGGCTGAATGGGATCCTCCTGTTCCTGTGTAACAGGCTCGAGAAGGGGCTGAATGGGCCTCCTCGTGTTCCTGTTTAACAGGCTCGAGAAGGGGCTGAATGGGCCTCCTGTTCCTGTGTAACAGGCTCGAGAAGTGGCTGAATGGGCCTCCTCCTGTTCCTGTGTGACAGGCTCGAGAAGGGGCTGAATGGGCCTCCTCATGTTCCTGTGTAACAGACTCGAGAAGGGGCTGAATGACCCTCCTCCTGTTCCTGTGTAACAGGCTCGAGAAGGGGCTGAATGGGATCCTCCTGTTCCTGTGTAACAGGCTCGAGAAGGGGCTGAATGGGCCTCCTCCTGTTCCTGTGTAACAGACTCGAGAAGGGGCTGAATGGGATCCTCCTGTTATGTGTGACAGGCTCGAGAAGGGGCTGAATGGGATTCTCCTGTTCCTCTGTAACAGGCTCGAGAAGGGGCTGAATGGGATCCTCCTGTTCCTGTGTAACAGGCTCGAGAAGGGGCTGAATGGGCCTCCTCCTGTTCCTGTGCAACAGGCTCGAGGAGGGGCTGAATGGTCTCCTCCTGTTCCTGTGCAACAGGCTCGAGAAGGGGTGAATGGGGCCTCCTCCTGTTCCTGTGTAACAGGCTCGAGAAGGGACTGAATGGGCCTCCACCTGTTCCTGTGAAACAGGCTCGAGAAGGGGCTGAATGGGCCTCCTCCTGTTCCTGTGTGACAGGCTGGAGAAGGGGCTGAATGGGCCTCCTCCTGTTCCTGTGTAACAGGCTCGAGAAGGGGCTGAATGGGATCCTCCTGTTCCTGTGTAACAGGCTCGAGAAGGGGCTGAATGGGCCTCCTCCTGTTCCTGTGTAACAGGCTCGAGAAGGGGCTGAATGGGCCTCCTCCTTATCCTGTGTGACAGGCTGGAGAAGGGGCTGAATGGGCCTCCTCCTGTTCCTGTGTAACAGGCTCGAGAAGGGGCTGAATGGGATCCTCCTGTTCCTGTGTAACAGGCTGGAGAAGGGGCTGAATGGGCCTCCTCCTGTTCCTGTGTAACAGGCTCGAGAAGGGGCTGAATGGGATCCTCCTGTTCCTGTGTAACAGGCTCGAGAAGGGGCTGAATGGGATCCTCCTGTTCCTGTGTAACAGGCTGGAGAAGGGGCTGAATGGCGCCCTCCTCCTGTCGCTGTTGTTTTGGCGTTTTGCCTTCCTGCCGTTCTCTGTCCGGTGAGGATGTGGTTTGTGATTGAACAGGAAGCCAGTTACACCAGAGGAACAGCGACACTTTTGTCTGCGTTTCAGTTCCTGTGTTATTTGCTTCACCATGATGTTGTTCGTCAATTCTGAGTCATGCTGCAACTGGCGGAGTCCACTGAGCCCATCATTCCTCTGCTGGCTCTGTGAATGGGCGGTCCCATTAACCCCCTCCCTCCCCCCCTCTCTCCCCCACTCCCTCCCCCTCGCCCCCTCCCTCCCTCTCTCTCTCCCTCCCTCCCCCTCCCTGTCAATGATTCCCCCTTTCAGTATTTACCCGGTTTCCCCTTTTTGAAAATGCCGATTGAATCTGCTTCCGCCGGCCTTTCAGGCAGCGCCTTCCAGATCACACCGCCTCGCTGTGTTTAACACTAAACCTTTCCCCCTCTCTCTCCCCCTCCCCACCCCCCTCACCCCCACCCTCACCCCCACACCCGTCCCCCTCTGGTTCCTTTCCCCCGATCGCCCTCGATCTGTGTGTCCCTCTGGTTCCCGACCCTCCGGCCACCGGAGACAGTTTCCCATCATCGACCCACCCATCGCAGACCCTTCCCGATTCCGAGCGCCTCGATCCGATCTCCCCCTTAACCTCCTTCGCTTCCGAGGAGAACAATTAACCTCCCCCCCTCCCGGCTTCTCTCTCTCTCTCTCTCTCTCTCCGCGCGGACTGAAACCCCTCGTTCCCCCTTCCCACCCCACCTGGGAATTCTCCTCTGCGCACCGGCCCCTCGATCTCTCTCTCTCTCTCTCTCTCTCTCTCCGCGTCCTCAACAGTCCCTCTGAAATGGCCAGCCCGGGACTGGGTGCTATTCTCCGATTAAGGTGTCACTAAATTATTTGCGAAGGATTCAGCACATTTTCCACGGTTTCATTTTCTGTGCGTCATCGAAACAGCATCAATCAAGCATATCGTGCGCTCACCTGTTAAATGCGTTCATTTCCTTATTAAAAGTGGTCCATGATGGAGAGAGAGACAGAGAGAAAGAGAGAGAGAGAGAGAGACTCCCCCTTTAAAAGGGGTCCCTGATGGAGAGAGAGAGAGAGAGAGAGAGAGACTCCCTCTTTAACAGGGATCCCTGATGGAGAGAGAGAGAGAGAGAGAGACTCCCTCTTTAACAGGGGTCCCTGATGGAGAGAGAGAGAGAGAGAGAGAGAGAGACTCCCTCTTTAACAGGGGTCCCTGTTGGAGAGAGAGAGAGAGAGAGAGAGAGAGACTCCTCTTTAACAGGGGTCCCTGATGGAGAGAGAGAGAGAGAGAGAGAGACTCCCTCTTTAACAGGGGTCCCTGTTGGAGAGAGAGAGAGAGAGAGAGTCCCTCTTTAACAGGG